>VDFB02075321.1:190364040-190607039 GCA_007258455.2 Sequoia sempervirens
TGCAACTTTAATTCCTTGAAGATTGCAATGGCTTTGCATAGTTGGCTCGATTCCTGCGTGGAAAAAAAAAGTTTGGTTTCGTTTCACCAAGTCAATACCGTCCCTTGAATTCTTAGGAAGTAGATTAGAACTTCTGACCCCTTGTCTCTTTTTTTAGTTTGTTTGATCTGCAACCCAAATAAAAGAGCTTCATTGTCCAAACCTTCATTGTGAATTGAAAAAATTCAGTGCTTTAGGTGTGATAAGTTTGGTCACTTTTCCAAACATTGTTCAGATAGACCTAAGCATCAAGCCTCCGTTGCAAATGTAGATGATGTCTCTCCACAGAAGAATGAAGAGCCTTGTTACCATGCAATATAATAAGATCCTTGAAGCCTTATGCTTACAATAATTATAAGATCAATATAAGAAGAGCCTTGTTACTATGCAATATAATAAGATCCTTGACTTACTGATGCTTTACTTTTTTCATGATATTATAGAACATTTTTATGGGTTGTTGGAAAGTCTTCCCTTGGGCTACTTGAGTTTGGTTACAAGTGATTCATCCAAGTTATTAATCTCTATCTTGTTCTTATTAGATATAGTCCTCCTTTAATATATTTTATACTGGACTCCAATTGAAGTAGATTATTATATTGTATGAAGCAGAGATTCATTTTCATGCCACATTGTACTATACCATATACGCTGCATTTTGAATAATGTTTTAGTCAAATTTGAAAGTAGTAACTGGGGTAATGAAATAAATAAAGGAAAGATTGCAAATTATGTTTACTTGCTCCTCTTGTTCAACCTGATAATGACTATAGAATCAAAAGCTATGCTAGTAAAATCAATGGGAAAGAAAGGGGTTAAAAGAGGGAGGCCAACTACATCAAAGAAGGAACCATCACCCTCTCTGGAAAATAATGAAAATACAAGTAATAACATACACAATAAGAACCTAGAAGATCAAAATCAAACGAAAAGGGGTAGAGCAAAGGGGTTGAAAAGAGAACCATATCTTGTTATGGAATATGAAGAAAAGGGAAAGAATGATGGAAACTCTGGTGAATTGGTGGATCGAAAACAACTTTTCGAGTTAAATCACTGTGAAGGTTTTCTTATTACACCTATTTTCTTGAATCTCATAAGCTAGCTTGGTTACAGTTTGTGTGTGAGTGACTAATTTGTGTGCTCTTGAGTTCTTGTGATTTTGTTTTTGCATGGGTTAATTAATTTAATTTGAAAGTCTAGGTATGTGTTAGTGTATATATAAAGATGATTCCATTATATGTGTGACATGCCTTTGTCATTATGTTGGAATGTTTCAGCATGTTGTGTTTTGCTTGGCAGTGAAAGAAAAAATTATTTGTAGCATTGGTATTCATGTTTCCAACCTGCTAAAGTATCTTCAAAGATAAAGTTCTACTCTTTGTTTATTTTAATTTTCATACTTGCACATTTCATAGTTTTCTAGTATGTCACTTCTATCTGATCTTGTCATAGTGACTTATCAATCCGCTGAGAAGCATTCCAAGGCAGATATAGTAGAAATATAGGACTGAACAAACGATGACAATGAGAAAAAGTTACCTAAAAGTCAGTTGGCATTCATTTGTAGTATCAAAGCATACATAAAAGGGTGCCTAGGTCTATGCTTTATCAACATTAAGTGGCAGAAGGAGAGGTCTTTTATAGAGCATCAGCCAAAACATGCACCTAACTGGAAGGTGAGTTAGCAACATGAGGCTTTTGAAAGTGTGCCTAGCAGTCATGAAGCAGTGAGCAGCAGGTAAAAATGGTGCCTGGGAGGATCTAAAATGATGTTTTGAGTGGCATGATGGATGAGAATAGGCACCTAGACTGACAAGACTAACTGAAATTGGTGCCTAGCATTTATTTGACTGAGCTAAAAGGCAGGTACATCAAGGATAGGTGCTTGGAGTGGATGTTTATGCAATGTGAAGCAATGGTTTGAGTTTGAAAGATGTGTAATGAAATGTAATCAATAATATGAATAAATTTTTAATTATTAGTTATGTACTGTGAAGTAATTGCATAATTGCTTAGGTTGACTTTGTAAAAACTATATTGTAATTGAAATTTTTTCATCTATCAGCATCTAGTTGTTACTTATGCAATGTGAGGTAATTCTTTGAGTTTTAAAGATGTGCAATGCAATGTAATCAGCAATATGAATAAACTACATAATATAACCATTCTTTTTATGCTATTGTACATCAAGATATTTAACCATTGCTCACTTGATTAAAATTTCAAAGAGTTTAATTATGCACATGAGGAGGCAATTAAATTTAGATTGTCAACTTCTATATATGAAATTATCCAATAATCAAGTGTATGTCCATATACAAAAATGGCATCGATGCCAACTCAATTTTCTTTTTACAATATGTGGCATATGCCATCTCGGTATCTATTCAATATTTATGCTAAAATGTTTATCTCATTTCAAACTCTGGTGGATCATCAAAATGGAGCCTCTTTGGAAGCACTCATTGCCTCACAGTGGTACACAAGAAAGATCAAACCAGGTTGAGATTAGTTATACTATATAATTTAAAATCCAGATAATTAACATCAAAATCAATATACATTAAATTATAATTGAACTCTAAAATTGTAATCTTGATTACAGAGATATCGATCTCTTCAAAGGGTCGGGAGTTCTAGAATATGCCCCTCTCAAAGAACCAACCAAACCATCTTTTGTAATTTCAATCTATATAGGTGAACAAAAACATAAAAGTGATCCAAGTTAGCATACAATTGTCAGTAATAGGAACATATAGATACCAAACACAAAATAAAATGAACACATATACTTCTTTAGGTTGATCTTTTCTTTATCTCCTTTAGGTGTTTTGACACCTGCCTCACTCCTTAGTGCTTCAACACCTACTCCTTCAGAATGTTCCAATATGTCTTGCCCGAGGATTGTTGTGGCCCTTGTCAACAAGGACGTATGGCTCATAATTCCCTGCTCATAAAAGACAAGTACATATAGAACTACCAATCTATGTCGATGTATATAATCAATATATAAGATCTTAAAATTCTTAATTCAATCAATTTGAGTTCAATTACCTTGCCCTTATCCAGCATTACACTTCCATAATCACGGACAAGGTTGCACCCACCAGCTAGCATTAGGTATTTCCTACAAGAGGGAAATAAGATAAACATATAAGTTATTATATAATTTCATTTTAATGACAATTCAAAGGACAAGAAAGTATACAATAAATAAATGTAAATGAGTGAGTGCAAAAATATATACTATGTGCGTGTCCAGGCCAAATGAAATGGCCCTTAGGGTGCTATCTGTCACATTTTTCAGCTCCTCCTCGGACATCAACTGTTAAATAGACCATGTAAATAAATATTAGTACATTATAATATCTCTTATTAATATTCATTTAAAAACAAATGCAAGTTATAAATTCACAACTTAAATTTTTACGTGTCACTATTCCAATGTCCCACTCTCTAGCAGGAGAGGACTCTGTACGGTGTGCTCCCCTCCCCTGCGTCTGATCTATAATGTCCACATCATGGAAGTCATAATCGAAAGTGTCTAGGGGATGCTCGGCAGGCTGTACAAAGGGACCCAAGCATATTTAGCGGCACATGGAGCAAAATTATGTAATTGCACAAATGGTTCTGAGGATGGAAGTCTGTGACACTTTCGAGCCATCACCAACATCACGAATGGCGGTGAGCTACTCTGAGAAGCATGCGAAACCAAAGGCCACTCAAAAGAGTGTTGGGAATGGCGTGGATAGAATGCATTATTGGCGCATCACATAATATCTGGATGGTATACTAGAATTGTGAGGAGGAAAGGTGAGGGGAGACATGTGAAGGAGGTATTACTCTAAGCACTTGCTCTATCACAGGAGCATACCTATCCACTGCTTATACTGGAAGGGTCTAATGTCAAAGTAATTGACATGATTCCTACCTATTCGGCCTTATAATTTTTATAAAGTACGTGGGTACATCAAATTTTGTTCGATTGGTTTCAAAAACCATGCACCCTTGACCCAAAAGTTTTTTCTACAATGTCTCTATGGAGTGCACCATTTATAGAAAGTTTTTAATTTTATTAACATTAAACTGATCACGAGGATTGTAAATAAAGGCTATTTGGGCTTTGGTTATTCCAAGATCTTTCACATCATCATAGAGACGATCCACATGCATAATATTCTCTCATGTCTTCTCGCCACGAATGAAAGGCATTATGTTGCGAGGAGAGGGTTTCTATATTTTTAATTATTTCTTTCATTGTGTTTGACATCGAAGATAATCGAGGGACTCTCATATAAACTTCAGAAATGCCCCTTAATTGTTGCAATTTTTCATAAATTAATTCTTGAATTGATGGCTATGTAGGTGGTGGAGGTGGTGGTGGTGGAGGTGGTGGAGGTGGAGGAGGTGGAGGTGGTGGAGGTGGTGGAGGTGGTGGAATTGGTGCATTTTCATTGTTAGCAACCATAATGCCTGATTCAATATAAAAACAAATCAATCTAATTAAAATTAGACAATATAAATGAAAATATTATAAAAATACCCTAGTTTTTTAAAAAAATCCAACAAAAACCCTAGTTTCTAACAAAAATCTATAAAATTTTCTAATTTTTAATCCAAATACATAAAAAACACTATTTTTAAGTCAAAATCCATTGCAAACATTCAAATTTCATCAAAATCCATGCTAAACTCAAAATTTTCATAAAAAATCTATCAAAACCACCCAACTATTTAGGTCCAACCTTTATTGGGAGAGTTATCAAACCAATTATAGGGAAGCCATAACCATCATGAGCTTTTAATCATGCTTTTGATTGTTCATAATCATTTGCATAAAGTTCATGTACATACAATAACTCTTTTTTGATCATATTCACTATGTACATGGGATCAATGAGTATTCACCTTTTCGGGTTTCTGCAAACTTGATATAAAGAAGACCATCAAGTGTAGTTATAGAAGAATCAATATATGTAAAAGAAATGTCAATCAAAATATTGGTTTTTCCTTTATGATTTTGAATATTAATAATGTTTATAAAGATGGAAAAATCATTATCATCTTCTTCATTATCATTGTATTGAACAAAGTTTGTTGAATGAATTGGCAATGGGCTTGTAAATATTTGTAGAGTATTAATTAGGTAGAAAAAAAATAATTTATTTCCTTTGTCATTAATAGGATAAATGTTGGATTTGATTAGAATGAGGTCTTGCACTTGGTTATAAATATGCTTACATCTTTCCATATCATGTCGAGGGTGTCACGATGATATTGAAGGAAATAATGTTTTTGCATTAAAGTTTGAGTGAGTAAGGGTTTAATTGTTTGAATACTGACTAATTGGAGGAAGTTGAATCATATTCTTGTTTAACAATTGCAACATGATCACATGGAAGAATCAAACAACTATGAAAATTTCCTATCTCATGGCCTAAATTTATATCTAGAGTTATGTTTATAGTAGTTACTTCTGTCTCAATATTATGAGCAGTTTGACATGAATGTTTATCAAGTAATGAATTTTTTGTTTTTCTTTTTAAATGATTGATAGTTGTTTTGAGGCATGACTTATATGATTGACCAATAGGAGCCTATGAAGGGGTACCTTCATACCAACTAATCGATATTCAATAATCATGAAGGGTTATACAAAAACGTGTTAAGGATGGATATTTCATTAGCAATTTCTTATCTTGAATATTAGGTTGTAAGTTACCTATAAACACCCTTTGAATGTCAACATATTGAAGACTATAGGAGAATTTCAAATAAAGGGATTAGTATCATTTCATAAAGTTTTTATTTTCTCTTTAGGTCCTTGATTACAATGAACTAAATTTGTTAATGTAACAGGGACTGATGTTCCTTGAAAGTGTTGGAGGAAATCACTAATGAGTTGTGTAAAGGAGGTAATTGATTGTTTGACAATGAACAAAACCAATCCAAGGCCATATCTTTCAATGATCTAGAAAAGAGTTTCACTATGAGTGAATCTTCAAAAATAAAGTCTCTATACAAGGTAGTAAAAACTAACAAATGGTTATTAGGATATTTTTTACCATTGTACTTTCCAAAGTGAGGTATTTCAATGTTTTGTAGTATAGGTGTATTTAAAATAGTGAACATTAATGAACTATGTGTAAGGTATTTTGGATGTTTACTATTGGTTTGATTTTGGTTTAAGTTTGAAATTTGTTGTTGTAATAATGTCATGCTTTAAATAAAAAAGTTGATTTATCACAAAATCATTGGGCCACATGTTGTGAGAGTTTTTCAAGTATGGTGAACTAGTATGGAGGAATGGTGGGATATTATATTTCATGTTTAGGAGGGGTGATGAATATGGAGGTGTTATAGGTGAAGGGACAAAACTATTATAATTTCCACTAGAAATTCCTAAGCTTGAGTTTAAACCATTGTTATATTCCATCATTGATGCTATGACTGGAGGTGTAAAGTTGGGAATAGAAGGCATTATTGTGGGAGAGGAAACTTATTTTCCAAAAGGATTTTGAGCATTAGTCAAAAATTTCGTGAAACTAGCTACCGAAGGAATATTAGAATCTACTATATTAGCTAGGCTACGTAACACTTCTATCCCTTCCTAATCATTTACCAACTTCCCAATGCTATCCAAAAGAGGGATTGCTTCTCCATCCAAAGGTTCAATGCTTAAGAATTGTTGAATTCATTGTAGGTCTTTATCCAATTATTCTAGATTATCATTGGGGACCTTAGAAATAACATATGCCAAGTCCACATAAATGTTAGGTTACAAAAAAGACATGGGTAATGTAGGACTAGGGAGGGAATATAAGATGGATTGGGTAGACATAATACGTTGAGTGAAAGAGTTATAAGAATCAAGCTCAACATTGGCTATGATTGCAACATAGGAAGCCATAAGTCTACAACTACATCTCACGTGGGTATTAGTGAAGTGACACAAGGTCATGAAGCTCATAAATTTTCTACAAGATTCAAAACAATTTAATGCTCATACAATGAAGGGAAAACACAAAATAGTCACAAAAACTAAAATAATTTGCACACACAAAACCCAAAACAACATAAGAATCATAGAGATAGAACTATGATCCAAATCTTTGTCAAAACTGATTGGACAGGGAATTGGCACCCTAGACTGATGAGGTTGATTTTTGTTAAATTTAAAATCTAAAAATGAGATATAGTATCTGAGGATCCTAATTGAAGATGTTTAGGTCTGCCAATAGGAATACTTTTAGAAATGCACAAAATTTTAATTTTATATACATGCAGCCATAATGCCTGATTAAATATAAAAACAAATCAATCTAATTAAAATCAGACAATATAAATGAAAATAGTATAAAAATACTCTAGTTTTTTTTAAAATCCAACAAAAACTCTAGTTTTTAACAAAAATCTATAAAATTCTCTAATTTTTAATCCAAATACATAAAAAACACTATTTTTAAGTGAAAATCCATTGCAAACATTCAATTTTCATCAAAATCCATGCTAAACTCAAATTTTTCATAAAAAATCTATCAAAAAACCCTATTTTGAAAAAAATCAACTAAAATTAAACAAATCTAATTGAAAATTTGATTAGAGCAAATAAAAAATCAAGAATCTAACCTTTTGCAGATGGATTTGACCAAATCGGATATCTGATTTGCAGAAACAACTTTCCACTGTGTGCCCGCCGCGGTTAAGCAAATGTCGAATGAATGTGAGTTTTAGTCGGCCCGAAATAGATATATATATTTGTCAATAAAATCGGATATCCGATTTTCAAATCTAGGTTTTTGCTTTGCCTCGGTAGTCACCCGAGCCCCATAAAGTCAACTCGGCATTTTTGCGTTTTTGAGTCGTAGAAACACGTATTTTTTTCTCCATTGCCACTTTTTGGCATACCATGATCCTGCACATGCCCTTTTATATTTTTAGATTTCTTTAGATTTTTAAAAATTTTTAGTTTAGTTCGCTTTTAATTTTTCTTAATTTTAGTTTTTATTAGATTAATCTAGATTGAGTGTAAATTTAGTTTACATTTAGATTTTCTAATTTAATTTAGATTTTGATTAATTTAGACTAAATAATTTTATTTTTTTTAATGATAGCTTAGATTAATTTTTAACTTTAATTTCGATTAATATTTAGATCAATTTTACTTTAGATAGCTTTAATCTAGATTAATTTAGGTTACTTTTAGGATTCACTTAGTTAGGTTTAGAAAAAAATTTAATTATAGTTAATTAGATTAATGTTATTTTCTTTAGTTTATTTTAAAAAAAAATTATGAGTAATCTTTTTCCTTTTTTGCAGGTTCAAATGTCCATGATTCAAGATTTGCAACGTCAACTATCTCTTGTCAAAGATTGGCGACTCAAAACTACTAATCATGTTTTGCAGGGCTCTTGTTTGAATTTTACTTTATCTTGAGTGCCATTTTCACATAGCATGGTTAGTGGGCTTAAAAAGAACTTGTGTGCTTGATTTAACATCATAAGAAAGTTTAAAATTTACAAGTGCTTGCATTGTCTTGTGGTTTGCATTTTGTTTTTAGGTGTGTATGCTTTTCTCTCGTGCCATTTGGCAATCTTGAGAATCAGAAACACGTTTAGAAATTTTGTATAACCACCCAAACACTTCCATTAGTGCTCTAAAAAGAAAAATTGTTTGTCTCACCTAGATTTAATTAGGAGGTTAAGGAACATCACTTGATTGTGTTTAAAGGTGGTAGGGACTATGCTCTCACCTTGTGCAAACTTGGTGATCAGAAACTACACCCACCTATTTTTTTCTTTTAACCTTAGAGGGGCTTGCCTTGAAAGAGGGAATGACTCCAACCGATTTTTTGCTCGGGCCAATATATTAAAGTATGAGACTAAATTTTCAAGTCTTCGCGGTATGTAGGCCTTAGTCGTCTAGTGCCTTTTGAAAATGGGTACCTACCTTTTCTTCTAAAGGTATAAGATCCCGTAGTAGATTGGTTAAAGCCTTAAGTGGCTTGTTGTACGCTCGTGAGGTGTCACATCCCTGAGTATCTATTAGAACCCTCTTTTGTAGTGGCCAGAAAACTCATCTATTCGCTGGTGTAGGAACGGTCATTACAAAGGCATCCACATTCTCGTAGTTCTTAGTAGAGGTGATTAGCCTACCATGGGATATTTATGGGGGCTGGAAGCTTGGTTGACCTGAGAAGTGAGTACAATGTAAGGGGGAGCTTGTGTGGCCAAGCTTCTGAATTCACATGCTAAGAATAAGTGCGGTTGGGGAAACCCGTGTGGAATCTAGTGGATATAGTCCTTGCCTAACCTAGGTTGTAATTGTCTTCATTGTGCATGATTTCAAACAAAACATTGTGTTTTCCAAGTTTTTTCTGAGACATTGAACAAACAAACACTTTTCATAGACCTGGAAAAACTCACTCAAACTCAAACACTTATGGAAACTAGCCAAAATTGCAAACAAATCAAACCTTTATTTAGCCTGCAATGCATTTGAGACTTTTTGAGTGACAATCACTCTGCTAAACTGCATTTTCTCCCTGTGACAACACATTTGACTAGTCTGAACCACATTTTCTTTCAAAAAAAAAAAACATAATTGATTTACTGAGCTGCATATGTGACCCATAGCACCACATTCGCTTAAACTGAGACACATTTTACAAATTGAAATGCATTCGTGACCTGAAATGATACAATTTCTTATCAGTTGGAAAATCACTGTCACTGTCAAAAACCCGAGATCAAACATTTCCAATCTATTTTCAAACATATTTCCTCAAAAGTCACTGTTCAAAACCAGAAAAAGAATTTCTCAAAACCTCCATCCTTACATTTTAATTTTCATTTAGTTTCACCATAGGTCTACCATTTCATGTCCTAGTTGCACCTTAGAGTCCATCATCATCATTTCCAACAATAAACTAGATTTTAGGTCCTCATTTTTGTAGACTTGAGAATAGGAAAACTTACCATACCTTGTCAAATATTTGTCTTCAAGATTAAATTTTCATTGGACTTAATCATAATCAATCTTTTAGTATCTTATCCTTTTTTTCAGTCACTTCCCACTCATAAGTCTAGTGTGGAAACCTCACTTTGTCATTATGTCATCTTGTTAGCTAGTCCTACAAACAAGTCCCTTGACAATCCAAATTGAGACATTGACCAAACCTTGAATGGTTAGTGTACTTTTCCTTAAGTCTACCAAAAGTGATTGCACCATAGAGTTTCCTTAGACCTTTCATTTTGCATATCATACCTCAAAACTTTAGTCCATCATTCATTCTAGTCCCTCATGTTTTACATTCTCACTTTGCATTAGTCATTTCCTTTAGGCAACATTATCATTTTGCAAGGTCATCCCTTTATTCCAAAAATACAAAAACATAGATTAGTTTCATCCTCACACTTAGTTGTCATTATCATTCCCTCATTTGAGCAAGACTTTTATGGTTGAGATTAGACTCCAAATGAAAATAAGACAAATGGATCCTTTCGAGCAAGGAAATAACCCCTCCAAACCTTGAATGGTTAGTGTACTTTTCCTTAAGTCTACCAAAATTTATTGCACCTTCAATTTTCCTTAGACCCTTCATTTTGTGTATCATACCTCAAAACTTTAGTCCATCATTCATTCTAGTCCCTCCCCTTTTACATTGTCACTTTGCATTAGTCATTTCCTTTAGGCAACATTATCATTTTGCAAGGTCATTCCTTTATTCCAAAAATACAAAAACATAGATTAGTGTCATCCTCACACTTAGTTGTCATTATCATTCACTCATTTGAGCAAGAATTTTATGGTTGAGACTAGACTCGAAAGGAAAAGAAGACAAATTGATCCTTTTGGGCAAGGCAATAACCCCTCCAACATGAACTCAAACATAGACATGGGGGAATCTTTTATCAATCCTTTTAGTGACATAAATGTACCATCTTCATCTCGAATTCCATTTGAACCATTCATATAGAGAGACCAAAATGGGTAAGTGTTTGCAGAGGACTTAGAGGGTGCAACCCAAAATCATGAAGTAGCCTACTTTGTAGAGGTCTTGGTCTTGAACAATCCTGGTAGATATTTAGCTATGCTCTTAGACCAAGGGGCCAAGTTACCACGAGGCTTTGAAATTAACACCATAAGACCCACTTCTCCTAAAAACATGACACAAAAAAATTAGTCACACTGGACACCTCAACAAAACACAAACAATACGTCCACCACACAAAATAATACAAACACCATCAATGCTACCTCTAGTGGCACCTCCAATCAAAATACCTTGAACTTGATCAATGCAACATCCATTGGAGGGACACCAACCATGTCACAAGCCATGTCACAATCAATCCCTACAATGTCAACATCCTCACAATCAATCAGAGCTACCTTTGGATCCTCATCAATGGGGGTAAGCTCTTCAAACCCCCTATTTGGAGCTTCATCTAGTACCATGGGAGAATCATCATCAAATCCTTTCATTGGGACCTCATTCAATCCCTTTGGAGGAAGTAAATGACGTATTTTTATTAGAGGACCACAACCAAATATCAACACGTCATCACAATTGAATACCAATACTTCCCATAGGAAAAACACCAACATTCCCCATGGACAATTCTATCAATCTGGAAAAGGCACTCAAATGACACAACATATGACTTCCTTTGGGAACCAAAATATTCAAGGTCAACACATCCAACAAATATCAACTAATATGGCTAGAGGACACATTCCCACATATGCATCACACATTCACACGCATCAACACATCCCTAATCAGAATGTGCAATACCAACAACATTCAAATCAAAACATACCATACATCTCACAACAACACATTTCACAACTAAATCAGAACACCTCATCCCAAGAAATGGGGACCCATCGGATACCCATCACACCCATGTGTGATGCAACAAACAATCCCATAATCGACGTTTTGACAACTCAAGTGGAAAACTTACAAAAACAAATAGAGACCATAAAAATTTCCAATAAAAATCCACACACGTCATATGAACTATGCCTATACCCTTTCAACACAAGTCTATACATGCCCCCATTCCCTCTTGGATACATGGTACCAAACTTCACTAAGTACAAAGGCAAGACAAACCCACTTGAACACATTCAAGAATTCACAACCGATTATGTGGACATTGTCTATGAACATACGTACTTGACAAGAATCTTCCCTAAGAGTCTTGTAGGTCTCGCACTTGAGTGGTTTTCCATTTACAAAAGGGAATAAAATCATGGGACCAACTTGTAGACAAATTTGTGGAAAATTATGCATACAACATTGATATCAACATCTCCATCACTAGTTTATGCACACTTACACAAGAAGTTGGTGAGATTTTTATCCCATTCTTCCAAAGATGGAGAGGTCTAGCAAGTAATTTCCATATTGACATACTTGAGAAAGAAATTGTTGACATGTTTTTCCAAACACTCCTAGCCCCATTGAAATATGGCTTGCAAGTTCACTGTTGTACAACCTTTACAGACTTAGTCAAAAAGGGTGTCCAACTTGAGAAGGCCCTTATTGCTAAAGGAGAACTAAAATATGGCCCTAAGAACATGAACACAAACCTACCCATAGACAAGAATAAATACTGGGTCAAGAAAAAACACATTACCAATGATAGCATTGTTGATGGAAAAGCTATCAACACAATAGGTCCTCTACTTACTCTTAAAGGAGCTCAATCACAAAATAGACAAATGACCACACTGATACCTACTACTAATGCCATTCAAAAAAATAAAAACAATCAAAACAATAACCAAAGGCAGTCCCATCAGTCTAGACAATTCCAGGAGAGTCGTACATACACCCCTTTGGGTGAACCCATTGAAGATGTCCTCAGAAAACTCCTTCAAAATGGTGTCATCACACTAGAAAACCCTAAACCATATGAACCTAGGAAATTTAAACAGTCTTGGTGGGATGACAATGCATTCTTCAATTACCACCACACAAAAGGACACAAAACTTCCTCTTGTCAACAGTTGAAAAATCTTGTACAAGACCTCATTGAAAATGGCACTATTCAGCTAGGTGCTCAACAATTTGCATCAAAATTGGATCATACTATCCATAAAAACCTACTGTAGGACCTTGGTTCAAATAACCCCTCTACATCAAAGGCTAATACAAATAACTGAGCCAATTATGCCCACATTATATTTGACTATTTTGGCAGAACAATTAATAACCATATCTGAGTTGTTGATGAATGAGTCAATATAGTTACTATCAAAAGAGCACCCAAATGTAATGTCACCACCTGTGGGGGAAAAGTCACCATATTTAGTCCTCCTCCTCCAATAAAACCAAAGGTAACGATACTTGGTCCATCCACCCAATAGTCACAACCCCATCCATCGACCAAACAACCTCAGTCCAAAGGATAGTTCAATCTCATTGATCAGCTAGGGAAAACACCCACACAAATATCTATACTTGACCTATTATGTATTTCCCCAGCACACAAGGCTATACTTGAAAAAACATTGCAAGAGTCTTCCATCCCTTAGGACATTGGTGTTAACCAATTTGAGGCCATGGTGGGATACCTAACCACTCCCCATCACATAACATTTTCAGACCAAGATTACTCATCACCCAAATTGTCCCATAACGATGTCATTCATATCGAATTCTTTATTCATAAACATAAGGTCAGATGAGTTTTAGTAGATGGTTGAGCGGGACTGAACATATGCTCCCTAAAACTGGTTAAGGCTCTAGGATTTTTCTGATTCTTGTGTAGACACTACAAAGAGCATAGTTATCAAGGCATATGATGATGAAGAATGCTCCTCTCGGGGCATAATCACACTCCCTATTCAGATAGGACCGGTCATTGTGGATACAACTTGTCAAGTCCTGGATCTGGAACTTCCTTACAATATTTTTCTTGGTCGACCTTGGATTCATGCCCTAAAGGTCATCACTTCCACCTATCACCAACACTTGAAGTTCCCATTCGAAGGCACTAAAATCACTATATATGGAGATCCCGACCCATTCCATTATTGTACCAATTTGAGAGGCATCTCTAAGCATCAAGCTCCCATTAACCATGAAGCTTTAGTATCTTCTTCCTCTAAACACATTGATCCATCCACACTTGCTAAGCCCTCCACATTTGCATCCACAACTTCGACATTCACATCCACTTATTCAACAGTCATATCCACCTCTTTGACTTCCACCACATCATCTACCACCCCAAGTGTCGATCCAAGTGTCAAGATCTAGGACCAAGGGTGTGGAGAATATAAGCTAAACATGGCCTACTACATAACAAAAATTCCCAAGTCTCCTAAGGTCTATGGAAAGCCTTGTTTCATGATAGAACCAAAGGAAATTTTCAAAGTTCCTCCAAAAAAAATATTCATAAAATGGGGTGACATGAGCAAATAAGACACTGAAGATGTATTGTCTTGGATCTATAGAGACCCCATAAGTCCACCCCCATTTCCAATAGAGATATATGGCAAAGGCTATGACATGGTAAGGGAAAAAGGCTACGATGGAACTAGTGGCCTTGGAAAAAAAAAAAAGGAAGACGAGAACCTCTAATGCCTATAGGAAGACCAAAACATCTTGGGTTAGGGTTAGGACCACTTGAATGAGAGAATTAATGCTTCTAAAGGTGTCAAGACAACTAAAGACCCCTTTATCGAAACCAACTCCCATGAATGGGAATTTTGATCCCAATGATCTTTGAGTGAATGTTGCCTTGACGAACTGTTCCTTGAACCTAGAGGACCTACATTTGAAGAAAGATTCTAGAAAATGTTTATAATTGATCCCACATAGAATAATGATAGCCCTAAAACCCCAAGGAATAGGGAAGACTAGGATAGACTCTTTTTCTTAAGGAACAATGACAAACCTGAATTATCTTCTAGCCCCATTGACCATCCTTCTGCCAAACCCATCCAATCATCTGACAAAAATGACCCTCACATGGAATCATCCAACTCACCACATGACACTATCGACCCCAATTCCAGTCCATTCATCCCTTATTTTGACAATGAGTATGAATCAAGTGAAGGAGAATATTGGATAGAATATAATGTGGAGTTGGATGATGACAATTTTATCTTTAACCTTTCCAAATATGTCTACATGCTTTTTGCATCCTCCCAACCATTCACCAATACTAATGATGGTATTTCCTTAGTCTACCCATAGCTATTTGATTAGGATCAACAAGGCCCACCAATTATGAACATATTTCAGAATGATGAGGCCATTGCAGAATTCATGGGGTTATGTGAGGGTATCCCAAGTGGAGACCACAAGGCTGGATTTTCTATTGACCTAGATTGTGCAACCTACTTTGGGGAGACTATCTCATCCTCTAGTCGCAAAATGAAAAATAAAAATAAAACAAAAAATGACACATCTTTAGGTGAAAACCGAAAGGCACCTTCTGATGATAAAAAAGTAAAAATAAAGGATGTATTTGAGGGTGAAAACCTCCCTGAGGCACCCAAGGATGGAGGACTGAACTTTCTCCTTATCACTCAAGAAAAATCAGCAATGCTTATCAAAGACACCATTGAAGTCAACATAGCTACTATAGAGGACTCCATAATGGTTCTCTTTGTTCCATCACTAATAGAAGAAGAAAAACCAAAATTCCAACAGTTCTTTTCAGAACGAAAGGTTAACTTTGCATGGTCTTATGCCGATATTCCAGGACTAGATCTAGAGTTAGTATTGCACCACCTACCTTTGCTACCTGATGTTAAGCCAGTTAAATAGAAGTTAAGAAAGATGCACCCACAGATTGCATTGCTTGTAAAGGTTGAACTCAAGAAGTTGATAGACATGGGTTTCATAAGGTCAATAGATTATGCAGACTAGATATCCAATCTTGTACCTATCACAAAGCCCAATGGTCAAATCTGCATTTGCACAAATTTTCATGATTTAAATGAGGCATGCCCAAACGATGAATTTCCACTGCCTAGCATAGACATTATTGTTAACCTCACAGTAGGATATGAGATGCTATCTCTTATGGATGGTTTCTCAGGTTATAATTAGATTCGTATTGCTCTTGAGGATCAACACAAAACTACATTCACATGTCCTTGGGGTATCTCTTGATGAAACGTCATGCCATTTGGTCTTAAGAATACAGGCGCCACATATCAAAGAGCCATGACAACAATATTCCATGACATGATCCATACACTAATAGATGATTATGTGGATGACCTTTTGGAAAAATCATTGACATGCAAAGATCATCTCAAGGTACTAGAATTTTTTTCAAGAGGCTGGAAGAATACACAGTTTGTTTGAATCCAAAGAAATGTGTCTTTGGTGTGATGTCAGGAAAATTTTTGGGGTACATAGTTTCTCGTAGAGGCATTGAGGTAGACCCCGCTAAAGTGAAATCTATATTAGACATGCCCCCACCCAAAGGGATCAATGACTTAAGGACATTAAAAGGAAGACTACAATCCATTCAGTGCTTCATTGCACAACTTGCAGGAAAATTTCAACCATTTCAGTATCTCTTGCACAAGGGCATCCCCTTTGTGTGGATAGATAAATTTTAGGCAGCCTTTGAATAGATTAAAAAATATTTATTATCACCTCCAGTCCTCATTCCTCTCATTCAAGGAAAACCTTTGATTTTATACATTTTTGCTACTACCTCAACACTAGGGGAATTGTTGGCACAAAATGATTATGAGGAAAAAGAACAGGCCATATACTACATCAGTCGTACGTTGTTTGGATATGAACTCAATTACACACCCATTGAATGTGCTTGTCTTGTGGTCGTCTTTGCTGCCCAAAATCTAAGGCATTACATGTTAAATCATAAGACACATCTAGTGGAAAAGATTGATCCTTTGAAATATCTTCTAAGTCGCACAACATTGATAGGTCGCTTGGAAAAATGGGTTATGATCTTAAGTGAGTATGACATACAATATGTGGAACACAAGGCCATAAAAGGACAAGTAATAGCATACCAACTTGTAGATGCACCTATACTAAGCACTCATCCCCTCGTAGTAGATTTTCCTAATGATTCCATATTTCATACAGAGCCTAAATTTCCTTGGAAATTGTACTTTGATGGATCTCACACTAGTCATGGCTCAGGAGCAGGTATACTATTTATCACCCCACAAGGAGACTCCATCCCTAAGTTGTTTTGTATTGCATTTCCACGTACAAAAAATATAGCATAATATGAAGCACTCATCACAGGACTCTGAATGGTTGTAAAATGGAAAATTAGGAACCTTCAGGTTTTTGGAGACTCTCAATTGGTCATAAATTAGGTCAACGATGAATATGACACCAAAGATGAAAATTTAATGCCATACAAACACATGGTTGACAGTTTTCATACATATTTTCACATGCTTGCTTTTGAGAAAATCCCAAGGGCACAAAATAAGGCTACAAATGCAATGGCGATGATTTTCTCTCTCCTAGACATTCCTAGCAATGTGCCATAGTTTGAATTTTTGGTGGAGCAACTATTGGTTCTTGCATATGACGTCCCATAATCAGAAATGGTTTGTGAGCTTATTGGTCCCTGTTCCCCATGGTACCAAGACATGTATGAATACCTTCTCTCCCAAACCCTTCCCCCCACCCTTATAAATAACCAACGAAAGTCCTTTATTCAAAAAGTCACCTGATACACCATCATCAATGACACCCTATACTGCCGCAACTTTGACAATACCCTTCTTTATTGTCTCAACTCTGATGAAGTAAGAACAACCTTACGTGAGGTACATGAGGGTATATATGGATCCCATTCGAGTGGCCCAACTTTAGCCAAAAAGATTATGAGACTTGGGTATTACTCGCCGACAATGGAAAAGGACGCACTTGAGTTTGTAAGAATGTGTCACCAATGTCAAATTCATAGTGATTTAATTCATGCACCAACACAGGAATCGAGGCTGATTACTTCTCCTTGGACCTTCACATAGTGGGGACTCGACCTTATGGGAAAAATCCATCCCACCTCCTCCAATGGTCATAAGTTCATCATCATCGCTACTGAGTATTTTACTAAGTGGATTGAAGCCATCCCCCTCACATACATAACTGGAAAATAGATCTCCAAATTTATCCTTAACTACATCATCTGCCGGTATGGTATTCCACAATCCATTGTCACAGATAATGGTCAACCCTTCAAAAACCAAGATGTCTATGAACTTTGTGAACACTTTCATATCCAACACCATTTCTCCACACCCTATTATCCCCAAGGAAACGTTCAAGCCGAGGCATCTAATAAAATGATTATCAAACTTCTTAAGAAGACCGTCAATGACGTTGGCCGCAATTGGCATTTACAACTCAACCCTACTTTGTGGGCATACCGAACCATCATCCACACACCCACTAGAGCCACTCCATTCACCTTAGTCTTTGGAGCTAAAGCTATCCTTCCCATTGAGGTTGAAATCTCATCCTTATGAGTCTCCATGAAGGGCTTGATTGATGATGAAGAATACCGACAGTCTAGATTGCATGAATTGGAAATATTGGATGAACGCAGACATAATGCCTTGAACCACTTATAAGCATATCAAAACCATCTTCTTAGAAGCTACAACAAGAGAGTAATGACTTGAAAATTTGACATTGGCGATTTGGTTCTAATGCAAAATCCTATGAATAAGTCTAATAGAGAAAAGCCTAGAAAGTTTGAGGCCAATTGGCTAGGCCTATACATCATCACCTCCTCATTTGATTCTGGTGCATATCAGTTGGCTACTCTAGATGGTGAATAGTTAACATAACCCATCAATATTCTACATCTTCGAAAATTATATACATGGATCAGAAAAGCCTTGTTGAAAACCTTTAAAAATACAAAAAAATCATCACCTTGATAAAAAAATGGCAAATAGGCGTCTTGGTGACACCAAAAAAAAATGAAAAAATAAAAAAGACAAAAATAAAGAGAAATAATTCATCCAATAATGAAAACCTAGTAAATAGGTGCTTTGGATAGGTACCATGGTGAAAACTTGGCAAACAAGCACCATGTGTAGTCAATCATCACTTGGCCATCTACTATCACTCTATCTACCTTGGACCATAATAAACATCCAATTTTCTGACATTATTACGACATTCACCTTGACATCATGTCATTTCTTTCCATTGTCGACAATGGTTGATATCAAGTCTCCCATACTGTCCACTGTCCATACTGAGCACATCCTTTCCATCCCGTTCCACTTGGCTCATTCTCGACCTAACTAGGGGCAACCTTTTATCATGTGACTGCAGTGGGTATTGCACATGGTCCTGAAAATCGAAAAAGTCCTAAAAAAAGACCTAAAAATTAGAAAATATCCTAAAAAAATCCATAAAAATCATAAAATGTCCTAAAAAAATCCATAAAAATCATAAAATGTCTTGAAAAAATCTATAAAAATCATAAAATGTCCTAAAAAAAATCAATAAAATGTCCTAAAAAAATCCATATAAATCATAAAATGTCCTGAAAAAATCCAAAAAAATCATAAAATGTCCTAAAAAAATCCATAAAAATCATAAAATGTTCTGAAAAAAATCCATATAAATCCTAAAATGTCCTAAAAAAAGAAAGAAAATCCATAAAAATCATAAAATGTCCTAACAAATCCATAAAAATTAGAAAATGTCTTGAAAAAGTCCATAAAAATTAGAAAATGTCCTAAAAAGAAATCCAAAAAAAAATCAAAACATGTTAAAAAACACAAAAACATCTAGATAACACTAAAAAATCCCAAAAATAGAGTCAGAGTTAGTCGGGTCAATCTTTGTCCTTGCTCAACTACATTGCCTCTACGACTAGACTTAGGCAAGGTTGTCTGTGGATGTGCCCCTGAGGTAGTAGGTCAGTCCTTTAGGAATTGTCAAATAAAATCATGATTCAACACTGTCATTTCAAGAAAGTCAAGAGTCATGTCAAACTATGAGGTATTTGCCCATTTTCTACATAGGCAAGGCCATCCTCGATGTACCCCCAAGGCCCCCTAGGTTCAGTCCCTTAGGGTTCATTGGGTCAAGTAAAAAAAATGTCGTTTCATCTTCAATATGTCTGTCCCATCCTTGTTGAACTACGAGGTCTCTTAGTGCACAACATAGGAAAGGCCATCTATCGATGAGCCCCTGAGGCCACCTAGGTCAGTCCTTTAGGGTTCGTGTGGTCAAATAAGTCAAACATAGTCACACTTGGACACAAGATAGTCATCTAAACATCAACATTCAAATTTTGAACCACCAAACAACATAGTCCAATCAGTCATCATGTCAAACATCAGTCAAATTTCCAACACAATGTCGACCTAGTCACTTTATGGTCCCCTTCAAGATGCATCCTTAGAATTGGACACTCGTCAAAATATCATTTTCCTTTTCAGGATGTATCTTTCCTAATGACAAGCTCCGTCACATAGTCATTGGCCTTTTTAGGATGTGTCCTTCCTAATCACAGGCATCGTCAAACCATCAAAACTATCAGACAATCAAACTGTCAAACTATCAAGCAATCACCCTTCAACAAACAAATATTGGCAAAAAAATTGAATGACTATTTATTTTTCTAGTCTATTTTGTCTTATCTTTTTTATTGCTTTGTCTCTTAGACATGTTACTAGCTACCTCAAGGATGTCCCATGAAGGATTTAGAGGTGTGATGATGTCTCATAGCCCGATTTTCCTTGATTGTTGTCTTTGGTGTGTCTTTACAAAAAGACTGGGGCAACTTGGCCCTTAGTATGAGTTAGGACATTCCTTGTTTGCGACTGCCTATTTTTCACAAGTGGATGACCTTGCACACCTTTCTCTATGTCATATCATGGTTTTTTTGTCTATTTGTCTCATTTTATTGCCCAATGATGATTATGCAACACCTATGATGTTATTTGGCCAAATATTGAAGTATTCCTTTTTCATCCAACATCCATATCTTCCACGCTAACATTTCTTCTATCCCTTCATCCTCCCATCTTCTCATCCATTTCAAGAGCACACTCATGTTCTTTCAACCTACCTTTCCTCTTGAGGGGGCATACCACTACCTCCTCATCATCCTTCCTCTCCTCACTTCCAAATTGGAGCATATTTTTGACTTGTTCTTTGCCACAATGCGATAAAATATATCATGTCAAAGAGGGGAAAAATGTAGACACATAAAAATGGTCTCAACTTGCAAACCATATTTTCTATGAAGACCATGCTTCTCCCTCACATAATTCAATTATTTAATCATGTCCTAATTTCATAATTATTCCTCCATGATAATTTAAATAAATAAATTACATTTATTTATTTAAATACGTCACTAATTAATCCTTATTCCCTCCAATTATTTAATAACATTCTCATTTATCCTTCAATCAAATAAAATTATTTATTTAACCCACTTTCCATTTTATTTCCCTTTGTCTCATTCCCATTTATGAATTAAACCATTATTTAATTCATAAGTCAACCTTTCTCGATAAATTAAATAATTTAAATATTATTCCAACTACCTCTTTTTCTCCACCGTTGATTTGATTATCTCCAATTAAATCTCAACCCTTCATTTCAAGGCTTTCCCTAACTTTGACCTAATGGTGTCGTAACCCTAATGCTCCTCATCACATTGAATCCTAGCCGTTGATCTTAGGGCTTCACCATCTTTGAATCCTGACCATCCATTTTCAATTTGGAATTCTTTAAAAGGATCTATCTCTAGCCATTTTGGACACACACATGCTTGAGCACTTGAATACTTGAGCACTCACAAATCTTCAATATCTTTCTTATCTTGATCATATGTGATAGTTTCACTTCAAATCTGAAGGCAATTATACCATTTTCAACAAGATGGAGAAGGCCAATGGAGGTCAACCAATGGAAGCTTGAAGACTAGGTGATGTTGTTTCACCATTCTTATGCTTCTTGTTTTCATTGTGCTCTATTGTTGATTGGGATTTAGTTTTATGCTACATGAAACTAACTTAAAAAAAAAAATCTCTAATTGAAAAGTAATTTTCACATTATTTTATAAAGTTAAATATAATCATAAAGTGACTCTATTACTATGCCTATCACTATTACTAGTATGACCATTACAACATTATATAACAAATACTAACAATTCTCCTCAAGAAAATTTTAACTATACTTATTATCTGCATATCCCATAAAAATGTATTTCCTACCATGAGGTTCTAACTTCTTCCATAGCTCTAAAGGAACTAATGCATAGTAGGTGTAGCCAAAAACTCTCAAAAAATGTATTTTGGGCCTATAACCAAACCAAGCTTCAAAGGTGTTATGCTTTCTAAGCTAAGTAATGAGTTTTATTTTAAAGATATGTAGAACTATGTACAACCTCTACCTATTATTTGGAGTCCAATTGTTTATGGTACAACATTGAACTAGTTGCATCAAGGTTTTGTTCTCTTTGAGACCCCATTTTTCCATGTATATTAAGTGGTATAATGACTTTGAATTCCACTTTCAAGATAATAATCAACAATTTTTTTGGAGATATATTCTCCCTAATTATTTGATCCCAAAATTTTCAATTTCCATCTAGTTTGTATTTTAATTAAACAAAGAAACTATTAAAAATGATAAAAAATTCATATTTGTTTTCAAGAAATAAATTAATGTCATTATTAGAAAATCATCAATAAAAAGTAAAAAACGGTGACAAACTATGAATGAAGTAACCTTCATGTTCCAAATTATATTAATGACCACAAGTGGCCAAAATGGACCAATGGGACTCTAAAATATAATTGGAAACAATAGCAAGAGAGAGCCAATAAGAGGCCCCAAATAAACTACAAGCTAAAAGATAACTAATAGTGGAAATATTTTTTCTGAAGAAAAAGGAGGGGTAAAACTAGATGAGGGGAATTATAATTTGGTAAGAAAGAATAAAACCAATGAGACTTGATGACTAAAAATAGTTTTTGAAAAGTCGAACATGCCAAGATAAAGGACTAATTGCTAATGAAAAGAGCTAGGGACACCATATTGCCAAAATAGGAAAATTGTATCTAATTTGTATCACTAGAAGAGTAACCAAAATCATTGTTAATAATTGTGAAGGAACCAATACAAGATTCAAGGATGTACCTTGTAGAATGCCTTGAGCTAAGAGGCTTTGGCTAGATTACAAGAGAGAGTGAAGAGCATTACCTTGAAAAATTGTTTGAAACTTCATATTTGTTGTTTTATTTTCAGATGTTGACATTAGAAAACCCTACCGATGTTTGTGGCATAATGGACCATGGATTTGCTATAGCAATAGCAAGTTTTGATCCTTTGATAGAGGTATGTGATAGATTAGTAAAGTTCACATTATATTTTCTCTTTTATTGATCTATTACTGAAAATTTTAATGATACTTGCATTTAGTTAATTACTATCTTGATTCTTGCTATAGGGGCTTGTCACTCCGAATAATCAACATACTATTGTTGCAGATAAACATTTTGATTGTTTGTTTGCAATAAGTGATTATTATGTTATATGTCATTTTACAATTCAGTTTATATATATTAACCTCTATACTTCTTATTGTATTATTTGGATCTCTAAATGAGTGCATTCAAAAGATAACATCATAGGAATCTCCATCTAGCCAACATTTGAAGGAATCACACAATCTTTTTCCTTCCCCTAATAGGAAATGACTATGTATTAAGGTTGTTTTTGTATGGCTACATGGAATTTTTGAAGATATGTTTTGTACTATTGATATGTGACATTTTATGTCCATATGGCTTTTTTGCAAGCATGTATAACATTATTCGATATATTGAATACTTGTATCGACATGTAACGTTGTACAAAATTATGGATTTTTGGTTAATAAAAATATTATTTTACCGCTATTATTAGATTATATCATTGAATGATTTTAATCTCACCTCACACTTCTCTCCATCAAATGCAAAGAACAAACTATATATATTTTCCTTTATGAAGAGTGACATACTTTTCAAAGAGTGATGTCTCTTAAAAATAGATCACTTCTTCTTATGTTTTGATTATATTGGAAAAACAAATTTTGAAGGGACCCAAAACCCTTTACATCACTTTAGACCAAAATGCTACTGAGAGAGATAGACATTGAAGCATAAGTAGTAGCCAAAAGAAAACCATGGTGTAGGAGCACCCTAACAAGAACATGGCTTCATGAGGTAATCTTATATTTTTGGTTTAAATATAGTGTTTTCATATTTTAATAAGGCCCAAGAGGCCACATTAATTATGTAATAGGTCCTAGGAGGTTGTTAGGAGTTCATTTTTAAAATATTTCAAAAAAATTGTAAAAAGTTGTCAAAATGATCTAATTGCAAAAAGTGAAAAAAAGGAAAAATAGAGAAGTTGAAGGGTCAAGAAGTTTAAAAGATAGTTTCAATCAGTTGATTTAGTTGTAGGAAATTGAAAATAATTTTAAAATGCCATTTTCATCATTTGTAAGACAAAAGTGTGGGTTTGAAGAAGAATTGAATAAGAAATGAGACTATTTTGTACAAATTTCCAACATTTTCTTTGGTTTCAAGCCATTGTATGGCCATGTACTGTGCATAAACCCATTTCTCCTCCATTGTAAGTAAAATCCTTGTGAATCTACTTTGATATGCATTTGGTTTTAAGGAATTCCATTAAGTTGTGTTTAAGTTATGTTGGATTCTTTAATGGCAGGTTAAAACCCTGATCTAGGGTAGCAGTGGATATTTAACATTGCATAACTACACTTTTAACTATGGAAATCTCCTATAAACTTGTGAAAAGGAAGGTAATCATGTACTCTTCAAGATTACAAAACTTAAAGATGGAAGATGAGTTCTTGGGAAATTAAGCTGATGCTCTAGACTGTTAAAACAAAATTTTGAGGGTAAATGAATCCCTTAAAGGCTAGGGTCCATTGAAACAGTGTTGATAAAGCATGGGAATTGTTTGATTAAACATAGGAATGTGTATCTTGATCTTTTGGAAGTAATGGCTAAGTGTTTAGAAGTTTGGAATGCACATTTTCAATAAATCCTCATTATTTGGAGCATTATTAAGCCTAGAACATGTGTTTGTGTTTTGTGGCTTTTAAAAGGGTTTAAGTAATAAAAATTCTTTTGATTCTAAATTTTTAAAGCTTGAAAAAAGAATGTTTACAGTTATTTGGGGTTGGGAAGTTGTTTTGTTAGTACTTTCTTTGTAATTCTTACCTATTTTAAGCCTAAGAGCTACAAACAACCATTTATTCTGATATACTTTTCAATGCATCCTTACTCTATCTTTTGATATGTCAAGTAGGCCATAATAAGTCCTCAAAAATATATTTGGTCTTTGGAGATTCAATCAGGTTCAAAATATATACTCGTTTTTGTTATGAAGGAATACTATAAGTGAATGTGAGTCTTGGGTGTGAACAGTTGAAGAATGAAGGTATGAGTGTTCTTGGGTATTTTATTTGGTTTGATCCTACCTTTATTCATGATCTTTAAAGTGGATTTAGGTCTGGTGAAATTTTGCAACCATGTTTTGGAGTTTTGGTTTCTTTTGGAATTAAGTTGTAATGAAGTTGAGTTGGTGAATCCTTAGTACTGCATCAATTGGTATCAAAGCTCAAAAGGTCTGGGCAGAGAGTTTGGTGTTTGTGTTTTTTTGTTTGTGCAGGTTGACGAGAGAACCTAATTGCCAAAATACTAGGTAGAGGAAAGGAGAAGAGACCTAGGTGAGGCAAAGTCAAGAGGAAGAAAGGTTAAAGGGACTTGCTTGAAGAGATGATGAATTTGTTGAGAAGACACTTACAGGCAGGGGGTTCACAAAAGAATAAGCAAGAAGAAAAAAAGAGGAAGAGAAAAGAGGAAAAGATGAGGCAAATAGAGGTTGAGAAAGAGATAAGAGAAATAAGGAAAGTTATGGAAGAGATGATAAGAAGGCATGAAGATGAGATGGAGTAGTTTCTCAAAAGAGCACTCAGTTGGAATTTGATAATTAAGAATAGAATAGTTGTATGGCCTATTCAAAGGTTGATACAAAAAAAGAAGACACATGAAGACATTAGAATCATAAAGGAAGATGATAGAACCTTTGATAGAGGTAGATGAGAAATCCAAGTGAGAAAAAGAATATGAAGAGAAAGAAAGGAAGATAGAGATTGCAACCATCTCCAAACATGAAGATGACGTTGCAGCAGAGGTAAAGGATCAGATTTTGGAGGAAAATGATGAATCCCTCATGAAGACACAAAATGAGTTGAAGATGCATGATGGTATTGTAGAGACAATATATCACTTCCTTTTTGTGATAATACTTTTGATGAAGAAAAAACTAATGGTCAACTTGCAGGAGATGGAAGAAGAAGGAAAAAAAGTTGAGATAGAGATTGTAACACATCAGAGTATGAAGGAGCAGATTCAAAGAGGCAAGACAAAGTGGAGATAAGTTGGAATAGACCAACTAAAGCCAAAGGTGAAGATGAAGATCAAATGGAGTTGTTTCAAGAAGCAGAGTATAGAAGACTACAAGGAGGAGAATTTAATGATGAATACTTGTTACTACATTCAATCCAAGAGAACTTGGAATTTTCATTTGGCCGCGAATATGGTGTAGTAGCACCCTAGCAAGAACATGCCTTCATGAGGCATTCTTAGGCTTTTGGTTTAAATATAGTGTTTCAATTTTGTAATAAGGCTGAAGAGGCCACATTAATGATGTAATAGGTCCTAGGAGGTTGTTAGGAGTTCATTTTTAAAATATTGCAAAAAAATTGTTAAAAGTTGTCAAAATGATGTAATTGCAAAAAGTGAAAAAAGAGAAAAATAGAGGAGTTGAAGGGTCAATAAGGTTAAAAGATAGTTTGAATTCATTGATTTAGTTGTAGGAAATTGAAAATCCTTTAAAAATTCCATTTGAATCATTTGTAACGAAGAAGTGTGGGTTTGGAGAAGAATTGAATAATAAATGAGACTATTTTGTACAAATTTCCAACATTTTCTTTGGTTTCAGGCCATTGTATGGCCATGTACTGTGCATAAACGCACTTCTCCTCCATTGTAAGTAAAATCCCTATGAATCTACTTTGATATGCATTTTATTTTAAGTAATTTCATTATGTTGTGTGTAAGTTATGTTGGATTCTTTGAAGGTGGGTTAAAACCCTGATCTAGGGTAGCAATGGGTCTTTAACATTTCATAACTACACTTTTAACTTTTAAAATCTCTTGTAAACTTTTGAAAAGGAAGGTAATCATGTACTCTTCAATATTCCAAACCTTAAGGTCAGAAGATGAGTTCTTGGGAAATTAAGTTGATGCCCTAGACTGTTAAAATAGAGTTTTGGGGGTAAATGAAGCCCTTAGAGGCTAGGGTCCATTGAAAAAATGTTGATAAAGCATAGAAATTGTTTTATTAAGCATAGGTAGGTGTATCTTGATCTGTTGGAAGTAATGGATAAGTGTTTAGATTTTTAGAATGCACATTTTCAATAAACCCTCATTATTTGGAGCATTATTAAGCCTAGAATAGGGGTTTTGTGTTTTTTGGCTTTTAAAAGGGTTTAAGTAATAAAAAATCTATTGATTCTGAAGTTTTAAAGCCTAAAAAAATACTATTTATAGTTATTTTTTGTTTGGAAGTTATTTTGTTAGTACTTGCTTTGTAATTTTGACCTATTTGAAGCATAAGAGCAGTGGACAATCATTTATTCTGATATACTTTTCAAAGAAACCTTACTCTGTCTTTTGATATTTTCAAGTAGGCCATAATGGGTCCTCAAAAATGTATTTGGTCTTGGGAGATTCAATTAGGTTGTAAAGATATACCCATTTTTGTTATGAAGGAATATTATAAGAAAATGTGAGTCTTGGGTGTGAACAATTGAATAATGAAGGTATGAGTGTTCTTGCTTAGTTTATTTGGTTTGATCCTTCCTTTTTCATGATTTTTAAAGTGGATTTAGGTCTGGTGAAAGTTTGGAACCATGTTTTGGAGTTTTGGTGTCTTTTGGAATCAACTTGTAAAGAAGTTGAGTTGGTGAAACCTTAGTACTCCATCAAACCAACAACCAAAACTTAGTGACCCAACAAAAAAGAAATAGAAATAGAAAAAACAAAATAAACATAGAAACTATTGCATAGTTTTCAAGGTGTTGGCCACCTCGATCTCCTAGTTGTAGTGCAAGTTAACCATATCCATTAATTCTTGCTTTTCCTCTTCAAATTTCTTCCTAAGGTTGCCTCTAGTTCTAGTACACATGCCTTTGACCTCTTCTTTAGTGTTCTTCTTCCTTTTCCCCTTGGAAGACTGGTCCTTCTCAATCATATCCATAAAGTATAGTTGATCCTTACTAAGCTGACTAATCTTTCCAAACAACACCTTCAAGGACTCCACACTATTCTTGACCGAGCTATGACAAACCTACAATAATTTATTTATATCTTCATTCATTTCCTTAATCCTTCACTCCATTTCACCAAGGTGATGCTCACACTAGGTTTTAAATTTAAAAAAAGATAAATCTAAATCAACCAACCTATCATTGGAATGTCTTGAGATGATCCCTTCAGCTGGTATCACTTCTTATTTTGTTATTAACAGGTCACTAACTTATTTTAATCATAGCATTGTCTCTTAATATTTTTCTTTAATTTTCTACCTAAGTGTTTCCTTCGTAAATATCCAAAACTTATTTAAGGATAATGCAAGCATTTAAACTCTTTTAAATTTAGTGTTGGTCTACCTTCACATGACAAATTTTAACTCACATGTGTTTTACTATTCATTAAAGGTTTATTTCCATTAGTTTCTAGGAACATATGATATAACTAAGAATTAGAAACATATTTAATTATGTTCCATTTTAGTAGAAACTATCCATTTCACTTATCTTGTTGTCCATAGGATATGTATTTTTAAAAATTGACAAGGCCAGTCATCTTAGCCAAACCATAAAATTGATCACTTGCATTACCTTGAGATTATATTATCAAATTATTTTAGCTTATTTTTCAAAATGTAAAAGGAAAAATGTAGTTAACAATAGCCTATCAAAATACCAAAAGTTTTCTTCCTTAATAGAAAACACTTAAGATATGTCTATTATAAAGGAATAAAATACTATAAGAGCGCACTAAGGGTATGCATATTGACTTTTTTATATAAAACTTTTCTTCAAAGGATAAAAATATAAAAAATCCATAAATGATATATTAAAGCCTCTAAGGAATCAAGTTGTGATATATACAAATGTTATAGTCAAAGGAGTAATACATTTACCAATAAAGTTTTTGATATTATGAATGATGCAATAAATGTCCAAGAATTTGATTGTGTGGTACATTGTGGTTGTGTTGAGGTTTAACTTTAGCATTAGGTACCAATTGAAAAAATGCATGTTACAAATTGAGAATGACAACATCAATATGAGGGATTTTATATAAAAATAAGTATGATATATAATAAATGTTTATTAATTCATTTAGAAATTAATAAACACTAATAAGTTCAATCCATAACACAAAAATATTGTAATATATGCATTCTATACAAACATATCAAATTTTATATGTATCTATCTTAATTCTAAATATAATATTAATTGCTACATGCATAAATCTTTCTCATTGTCACCTATTAGTTGTAAAACACCAAGTATTCTTGAACCCGATGATGAGTATGATGAAACATAAGAAGAGGCTTTTCTTCCATTAAATTTGTTTCTCCATATTTTATTTCCTCAATCCTCATCTCCTATGCATAAAATATTCCCAACTAGTATCAACTAGAGTGAACGATGTCATAGATGATGTAGTTGTAAATACATCTACTAGTAGCTTGGATGGCATAGAGGATGTTGACACGGTGTAGTATGAAATGGTTGGGAGAGTTGGGGTGCAAAATATGAACATGCACAATGTATATGTGCCCATGCAAACATGTTGGGTTTGATGGTTCATCCACATGAAACATAGAATGAAAATTAGGCTACCCTACAACTTCACATTCCATGCATCTGATGGTTTTTTTGGGCATCTCAGAAACTTTCACAATGGTGAAATGGTTTCTATAAGGAAAGCCAAGGTGTAGAAACAACTCTCCTAACATCAAAACCTCAGGGAAGAATGCAAAGACTCTTTAAAATTTTACAATTATAGTCCAATTAAGATGCACTAGAAAGAGATTACAGAAATAGAGAAATAGACAAACACATAAGAACACCATATATATGTGTGAAAACCCTTACGGGAGAAAAACCCACCACACCAAGAGAAGTCACTTTGTATTACAGTAATAAAGATTACAAACAGAGTTCTAACTTATCTTTCTGATGTGAGTTTACAACAACATTCACCATGAAAAACCTTGTTACAGAACATTCACGTTACAGTCTTCACAGAATAGAATTCATCCACTGATCATACAATCACACAACTATCCGTCGATCCATCAAACTAGACATCATCTACTATTCTAGACTATATTCATGTCATTCCTATCTATTGAACTTCCTCATGAAACTGCCACAACAAACTGTCTCCCAACAATTCCCATTCGGCTTCTCTAATTGGTTGACTACAAGCCACATAGGATAGTCTTCACTCAGTCAAAAGTATTCAATTTGTGTTGGCATGTTGGTGAGACACTAACCATGTCTACCCGATGCCACGAAGTTAGCATTCGATATCAGCAAGAGTCCATACTATTGGCAAGATGTTACACCGAGTGTAGAGAGCTATTGCTAAGACTTATTGCTGTCACTGAGAGATCATACCGAGCCTTTATGTTATACCAAAACGTTCAACAGTCGGAAAGACTTATCAATTTCGCCAGGAGATCATACTGAGGTTCAAAGTTACTCCAAAGTTCTCATCTATCGCCAAGACATATCACTATCACTGAGACGTTACTTCAAAGTCTTAAGTCATACCAAGCACCAAACAACAGTCGGCAAGACTTCTGTCCATCGCTAAGACTTCATACCGAAGTCTTTGCATCACCAAGAAGACTCCAAGTGTATACCCGTTAGCGAGACCTTCATCAGTTGCTGAGACTTCATACCGAAGCCTCCACCTTCGGTGAGACTTCACTTAGTCGCTGAGAGTTCTTCCCGAGACCTTTGGGTTACCCCGAGTGAATACTATTGGTGAGACATTCCTATCAGTAAGACTTCTTACTAAACACCCAAGACTCTCCCCAAAGGCTTCAACAAAAAACGCTATCGGCGAGACTTCATTCGTCGTTGGGACTTCACACCAAAGTAAGCCTTTCGACCAAGGGTCTCCCCGATATACGATATGAATGGCCTGTCAGCCAGAGATCGCCACTCGACATAGGGTTACAACAACTGTCACAAGTCACAGCGATAAGCTCCTTCGGCATGACTTAAACATTGTCTTAGCGACCTATACAAACCACAAGATCCAAAGCTGCTAATCGGCCAGACCCAAAGCATGTCACACTGACTTGCCTCTCTTAGAGGTTTCAGCCTATGAGATTAAGGAATATATTTCCAACAGTTTCAAGTATTAAAAATATAAGATATATTGTTGTAGAGGAGCCTCACATGCACTTATAAGTTTAGAAAAAATGTTCATATGTGCCACTAACTCTGGGAATCAACACATCAATGTTTGACATTTTTTTGCACTACGGATCTTAAGAGAAAGCATTGACATAGTGCAGTATGGAACATTCAAGAAAGTTGGGGTGAAAAATAGGACCATGACTAGTATAGATGTGCCCACCTGGATGTTTTGGTGCTAATAGTTTGGCCCCATGAATGAACAAAACAAAAAATAGCCTACCTTGCAACTTTACACTGCATGCATCTTACAAGTTTTGGGGTAGTAGAAAAACTTTCACCACAACCAAATGACTTGGAGATATGAAAAATTGAGAGAGATTATTATAGAAGGACACTACATGACCTTGAAAATTTAGGTGAAAATTTTATAGGTGCCATGATTTTTGAGAAAGAGCTCATCAAAGTTTGCATTTTTTTGCACTTTGGTCTCTTAAGAGAAATCATCAGTACAATGTAGCTTGGAATGTATTGGAATTATGGGGGTGAGAAATAGGACCTTTCCTGGAATAAAAATTCCCACTTATATGTGTTGGAACTGTTGGTTTATTTGCATGATGAACAAAACAAAAATTATGCCACCTTGCAACTTTCTCTTCAATGTATTTGACACTTTTTCCATAAACTGAAAACTTGTCACCATAGAAAAGTGGAATAGAATAATGAAAAATTAAGAGAGGTTACTATAGAATGATCCTACATGACCATTTACCTTCAAAAAAAATGGTTTTAAGTGCCATGATTTCTAAGAAAGAGCTCATCAAAATTTACCACCTTTTCGCACTTATAGCTTTTTAGAAGTCACCTATACAATGTAGCCTAGAATGATCTGACATGTTGTGGTAAAAAATAGGACCTTTCCTAGCATAATCCAACCCACTTAGATGTTTTGGAACTATTATTTTGGTTGCATGATGAACAAAAAAAATTATGCCACCTTGAAAATTTAGACTACATGTAATCGATGATTTTTGCAATGTGCAAAAAATTGTCACCATGGGAAAATAGATTAGAGATATGAAAAATTGAGAGAGGTTATCGTAGAGGGACCCTACATGACCCTAGACCTTTAGAAAAAATGGTTGTAAGTGCCATGGTTTCCGAGAAAGAGGTTGTCAAAGTTTGCTACATTTTTGCACTTAGAGCTCTCAAGAAGTTGCTAGTATAATTTAGCATGGAACGATTCGACATGCTCAAAATAGGACCTTACCTAGAATAAAATTTCCCACCTAGACATGTTGGAACTATCAGTTTGGTCGTATGACTAACAAAATGAAAATTATGTCACCTTGCAAATTTCTCTTGAATGCATTTGATGATTTTTCCATCAACTGAAAACTTGTCACCACAGGAAAATGGATTGGAGATATGAAAAAATGATAGAGGTTTTTGTATAAGGAACCTACATGACTACGTATGTTTAGACATAATGGTTATAAGTGTCATTTTTTTTAGAAAGAGCGATAAATTTAACCACTTTTCACACTTAGATCTCTTAAGAAGTCATCGGTACATTGTAGCCTAGAAAAATTTGGAATTTTGTGGTGCAAAAAAAGACCTTTCCTAGCATAAAAATTCCCACCCAAATGTGTTGGAACTATTATTTTGGGTGCATGACTAACAAAAAAAAAATTATGCCACCTTGCAGCTTTCTCTTTAATGCATTTGACACTTTTTCCATCAACTCAAAACTTTTCACCACAAATATGAAAAATGGGAGAGGTTACTATAGAAGGACCCTACATGAACATGTAACTTCAGACATAATGGTTTTAAGTGCCATGATTTTTTAGAAAGAGCTCATCAATGTTTACCACCTTTTTACACTTTGGTCTCTTAAGAGAAATCATTGGTACAATGTAGCTTGGAATGATCCAACATTCTGAGGTGAAAAATGGGATCTTTTCTAGCATAAACCTCCCCACTCAAACATGTTGAAACTATTTGTTTTGTCACATGATGAACTGAACGAAAATTACACCACCTTGCAACTTTACACTGCATGCATCTAATGCTTTTTGCAATGTGTGAAAACTTGTCACCATAGGAAAATGGATTGGAGATATGAAAAATTGAGATTTTATTGTAGAGGGATAGTACATGAACCTATACCTTCAAACGAAACATTTCTAAGTGCCATGATTTTTTAGAAAGAGCTCATCAAAGTTTGCCACCTTTTCGCACTTTGGTCTCTTAAGAGAAATTGTTGGTACAATGTAGCCTAGAACAATTCAGGATGTTAGGGTGTGAAATGGGACCTTTCTAGCATACAAACCCTAACCCAAACATGTTGGAACTATCAATTTTGTTGCATGACAAATTGAACGAAAATTATGCCACCTTGCAACTTTGCACTACATGCATCTAACACTTTTTGTAATTTGAAAAAAATTGTCACCATAGGTAAATGAATTAGATACATGAAAAATAAGAGAGGTTATTGTAGAGGGATCCTATGTGACCCTATACCTTTAGATTTAATTTTTCTAAGTGCAGCAAAAATGAGTCTATCATTACACAAGAAGGAGAAAAAAGTAATGTCGAAGTGCTAGGTGGTGCTACTGTTGATCAACTTGGCTAGAACCTAAATATGAAAAATTCAATTATGAAGGAAGAAGATGTTAGTGTGATGGAGAATTCACACTTTACAACTGAGATAGAACAAATAGAAGCACAGGTTAACCCTATCTTAGAAGAATAGTTTTTCCTCGACTAGAAGAAAACTTTAAGACTCAGCCATGGAGATGCATGCAATGGGTTTATCTATTTATTATCTTTAGTTCATGAGTAATGGAGATGCACACAAGACTAAAATGAAGATTAGAAGGTCAACATGCAAGACTAAGGAGAAAGAGTGGAAGTTATGATGGAGTTGTCTTCAAACATGTAGTGTATGCAAAATATATGCACGATGGAAACATGACATGAAAGGTGGGTCTATTATTTGTAACTCTTTTTCCCATTTTTTGTTATCAAATAACATTTATGTCATTTTCATTTTAGGGATTTTCATATAAAAAATATATGTAAAGGCAAGTTAAAGAGTTTTTTAAAGAGGAAAAGGAATGAATTTTGACAAAGGCTTTCATGAAACCCTTGTTATTTGAATGAAACCATGAAAACAAGGTACTTACCTCATGAAAATAATCTTACAAATGTGAAATCTATGTAACCCTTTAGTCAATACAAATGGCATAATAGTCCAAAACAAAGAGGCATCACAAAGAAGGAAAAATCATGATGAAAGAACAAAAGCATAGAAGAATGGTTATTCATCATAGAGTGCAACATGTTAATTAAGTTTCATGAGTTCATATGACAGTTACATAAGCACTTGCTACACATTCATAGAGAAATAGGCTAGGCAGTGAGAAATGAAGAGATTATAGGTAGAACCCCTATTTATTCACTTGCAAGAAGGGAAGACCTTGTGAATTGCAAGAAATATTGACAAGTTAAAGTGTCAAATGTCAAGGGAAGTCCTCTCAAGAATTAATGAAGCTTGAACAATAATCACAGCTTGATTGTAGTTGTCTATCACATTTGATTGGTCAAAACCACCTTTGTATTAGTCATATTTAGTTAACACATATATTGATTGAAAATTCAACTCTCCATCTATTAGATTGAGTTAACTCACCTCTTGATTGTGAGTGATTTGAGAATTAAACTCATTACCTTTTGGAAAAGTCATCTATTTGATTTATGTATCTATATATTTGTGCATAGTCTTTTGTATTAAATATTTATTCGCATGCTCAATCTTGGAATATAGTTGGTATTTTTATTATTCATAGTGATTTGTGTGTAGTTTGTGTAACTTTGTTTCAATCATTTAGATTCATGCTTGTGCTTGGATACTTATTAAATTTTGTAACACCCCCCTTCTTGAGAATCATTAGCATAAAAGTGCTAGAGATTTCCAAATTTCCATGTCAAAAAAATCCTTGCACACCATAGAGGAAAACCAAAGAACTCATTTAAATGATTGAGAGAATTTGTCCAATTTAAGAATTTACCTCTTGCATATAAATCTTAATGGATAGTATTTAATAAATGGGTAGTAACTCCAAGGTAAAATGACAATGACTTTCTTATATGGATAGTCATGAAAAGAGAAATCTCATGACAATATTTTAAACAAGATTATCCCAAAGTCACCAATCAATGCATGATAGTCAGCCATCACTCTTCCAAACAATCATCATAGAAGAGGGTATGTGCAGGATCATGATGGGCCAAAAAGTGGCAATATAATGAGTATGTGGCTAGCGACTTTTTTCGATGAAATGAAAAGGGTTTTTAAAAGAGATTCTCAGCTTTCCACCAATATAAATTATGCTTTACTTTGAATTTAATAAATAATTATTATTCATTTTCTATTTGAATTATGATTAAAGTCTTGATTGATAGGCCGATTGAAAAAAATCTATAGATTTCAAACGGTATCACATTTTTTGAATCCAAAACATGTGTCACATTCTATGCTTCACATACTATAGGATTAAAAAAAGAAAATTTGAATTTTATGAAGTTTTGACCAAGTTAAGGTGGTCGACATACGAGTTTTTTATATTTTTTAAAAGTTGTAATAAAAAATTCATAATTAATTATTTACTTGGAAAAAAATTACAAAAAAATATGCATTATATCTAGACATGAGTCATCTACTTATATGTAAAATATTATAAAAGATATTATCATTTTATTGTGGTTAGGGTGGTCAGACAGACACCTACTTCTTATTTTTCCCTGAAATTTAAGTACTACTGCATTGAAATTTCAAATTTTCACCAAAGAAAAAAAAAACTAGTAGTTTAGAAACTACATTCAATTTGCTACAGATTCTATTCTTACATATTTTTGAAATAATATAGAAAACTTATTCAAATTTTTACGTCAAGTTGCCTAACTTTGATTTTTTTGAATTTTTTGCCACTTAAGGGCCTATTTTTTCCATGATGATCTTAGACATACCCAAGACGTTAGTATGAATAAATGAGCAATCTATATGGATAGATTCACTAGTAGAATTTGGTAGATAAATGACTATGTGACTAGAACTTTTAGTCACAACAACTAAAGATGACTAAATTCTACTCATTGTTTGTAACACAACTATAAATGACTAAATAAATGATTAATTTGATCATCGTAAGTGACTAATTTGATCATCAGGCAATAATAACAATTAAATAATTAGTCACACAAATAAAAATTTAGACAATATGATATTAAAGTGGATAATTAAAAAATATATTTCAAATTGAGGGAGTGGGTTCTTTTATAATATAATATAATATAATATTTATATTATATATTAATATAATATTATATTATATTATATTACATTATATAATAATATAATGTAATATATTATTATATTATATTATTATATTATATTATATTACATTATATAATAATATAATATAATATTATATTATATTTATATTATATTATTAATATTATAATATTAATATTATAATATATTTAATAATATTTATTGTGCAAAAGCGGGAGATTTAGGTATGTATTGTAGTTTATTTAGTTTTGGATTCCATTTTGAATTTTTTTTATTGGGAAAATAGCTAAATCTTGGGCATGGGCACAAGAAAATAAACCCTCACTGAAACCTTAATTCTAGGTTGCAGCTCACCAAATTGGAGAAGTGAAAGGTCAATACCAGCGAGGAAGAGTTTGAAGTTGTTGAAACCAATAGCAGTGGCGGCAAGGAAAGCAGCAAAAAATGGCAACACCACACATATTTTTTGTTTGTTAGAAAGCAGCTGAAACCAATAATGGTGTTTGGAGGAGCTAAAACCAATAGCGGATGAGAAAGCAACAAAAATGATGGAAAATAAATAGGTAAAGATGCCATATTGTAAAAACATGAATGTGCTCATTATTAGATCTTGGTCGTACTTTCATTTTAATAAACATACTCTAAAACCCTCGTTGAAACCTTATTTTTAGGCTCCAGCTCACCAAATTGGAGAAGTGAAAAGTCAATACCAGGGAGGAAGGCAAAGATAAGGCACACGAACTGCTTGATAAAATACTTCAAAGAAATTTGGTCTCATGGAATAAATTAATTGCACGATATGCACCAAATGGTTTTATTGAAAAGGGCTTTCGAAAATGCCTCCATTAATTATTATTTTTTAATATTATCTTAATGGTAAATGTTTAGAGATCTTATATATAAGTTTTTAGGATTTTGTAATACATAACCAGTTTTTGCAAAGTTTCCTTAAACGAGAGCCCTTATTTGAAATTCTAGGTCGGACCATGAGCGTACCTAGGGCCATCTTGGACTTGGATCCATCTAAAAACTATATTTTGGAAATACTCAGGCCTATATTGTTGTGTAATTCTTTATCATCCCATTTTGTTTTTCATATTTCAAAGTCTCATAAAATTTTAAAAATATTAACAAATTTTTAGTTTTTTATTGTGGAAAGTTACAGAGCAAGGAGAAAATGCAAAGCAAGTTCCTTCTAGATGCATTTACAACCCACCCAATGTGCAACAATGGCATCATTGAAGACATGCATTCAAACAGATGGATTTTTACCTTTAGTTTTAGGTTTTTTTTAGTTTTAATACCTATGGACACCGATTTTGGTATCCAAGGGTTCTCTAACTCTTCTAGGGTTTTTCACCTAAAAGGAGAGAAATGGACCCAAAATGCATAATGTCTACACTCAAAATCAATGCAAGAATGGATGCAATATGCCTAAATACAATGTCTAAATGCAATAAACTGAAAAAGAAAGGTGATTATTAATGCAATACCTAAGAAATGCAAGTTGTTTGTTAACATAGTGATTTATGCAAAAAAACCTAAGAATGCAAGTAGACAATAAAAAATTAAACAAGATTGGAGAGGTGCACCCGAAATATAAATTCTAATGCAAAGAGGCTCTTGAATCATGTAGAATTGACTAAAAACGCCAATTGGGACACTTGTGCCAAGCTAGGCAACTTAGTCTAGTTTTAGAGAGATTCTACTAGAATAGGAATCTGCCAAATGGGTATCCAGAAATGTAAAAACCACTTTTCAGGCCTGGTAGTGGGACTAATTCACCACAGATGGCGACTTAGTCCACATGGGAATCTCGAGGCAGGAATCTATAGCATTTGGTCTACACTTCCTTTCCTAATAGGTGTCTAGTTCAGATTCTACAGAAAATGGGGTGAAAGAGGTCTCGAAGCTTCAATTATGGCTTTGTTGGCTTTGATGACTTTGAAGGATTGAAAACACCTTTTTAACACCAAATTCTTTGACAAATTTACATACAAGACCTACAAACACACATGCAAAGAGGGGAAAAAGGGTTAAGGTTAGAGAATAGGGGTTTCTCTTGGTCAAACCCCAATTTGGTAATCAAACCCTAGATAATGAAATGAAATAGAAAGAGAATGATGAATAAATAACATGCAATGTCACAAACCCACCAAACCCTTGACGTTGAAATCTAAATATATGCAATGGAGTGCTCCAATGGATGCTTGAAAGTGCTTAGAGTACTTATAATTCTTGAGAATGATTAAGTAAATGAATGAATTGCTTGAATGATGAATTAGGTGTAAAATGAGAGAAAACACCCTTTATTTATACTCGATTTTCCAATATTTCTAAAAATAACACATCACAGGCTGACCTCAAGGTCAAGAGAATAAAATCCCGCTAGAAAATTAAAATTATTTTGATTTTTGTGCCCAGTGGGACTAAGTCACCGTAGGTCGTGACTTAGTCCCACCAAGGGAATTTTACTGGGTGTCAGGAATTAAAGTGCATTTAATAAGGTTTAATAGGATTATTGTCTGAGATACACTTAAGTAGGGCTAGAAAGTGCATTAAGGGGTCATTTAAACATAAGAAAGGGTTGAATTAGTGATGCCAAGTCTAGAAAAGTGTGAGAGTTGATTACAACTCTTTAAAAAACTTTGAATTAAGACTTGGTAAGTGATAAAAAAGGGTTATATAAGTGAATTATTGTTGCAGGTTTGAGCAAGTTTTGGTGGTGTTGTCAGTAATGTTGTCATTGATGTCAACACAGTTCAGTATGTTGCAGATTGTACATGTATAGATGAGATGCTGCTAAGATGTTGTGAGCACATGGAGCTATCTTTAAAGTGTTGTAGATGTGTTGGTTTGATGATTTTCCAAGTACTTTTGAGAAAATTAATAAAGAAGAGAAGTCAGAGTGATGGAAATGTTCAGAATGTGCTATGGTATGTACTTAGTGTTTATCTTGTGTTGATCCTATGCTTGTGCAAACCTGAAGGTTTGGTGATGGTGATTTCGTGGTGATACCTCCTGAGTTTTAGCTTCTGGTTTGATGATACGTGAAAGTTGCGTTCATCAGTATGTGAACTATTCTGGCAGAGTTGGTCTTCTATGGACTGGGAGAAATATTGTTGCTATGTAGTCATTCTCTTTTTTGTTTCAGATCTTGCAGATTTGGAATATGTCTTGTGAAGTAATTTTTTGTGCTCTAGCAAAGAGGTTTGAATATTCGGGAAGTCATGTTTCAGTATTTCAGTGTGAGTTTATACAGTTTAGTTGGACTGGTGAAAGATGTTCAGTGATTGGAGTTTGTTGTTTTGTTGTAGATATATCTAGAAGATTCTAACATGTACTCTCATGCATAAGGAAGCATTTAGTGGCATCTACATGTCATCTTCTTGTTGGGAAGCATGTACATCAATGTTCATTTGTATTTTCATTAGCTTTGGTTGAATTAGTGTTTACACTTCATTCAAAGAATAAAATTAATTTAAGGAAGCATGTGATTGTTTTGAGATATTATTTTTTATCTTGAATTTTTTTTTATTGGTCCACTCTTATTCCTTTCCACCACAAGAATTTTGAGTTGTCGACCTATTTTGAATTTATGAAATAAGGCATTTGTGGCTGACCTTGGAGAAAGTTTCTAAGGTTGAAGGTGGTATAAAAGCAAGTCAAGTTGTGAAGAATTGTATGAAAGTGTGATGCAAATTGACGAAAGTGAGCCACAAATCATAAGGGCAGAAGTGTGTGTGTGTGTGTGAGTGAGTTGTGATAGTTGTTCTTCATTGTGTTCAAGGAAGTGAGATAAAGGTTTCTGCAATCTTGTGAATGTGTTAATTGTTGTCGTGGATATTTTTGTTCTCTTTTGTATCTGTAGGTAGTGAACCTCCCTATTGGACACTAAGTCCTTTCTATGGATAGTGAGTCCCTTTTGTAGGCAGTGAGCCTTTATACTTGGACAGTGATTCCTCTTCTGGGCAGTAAGCCCTTCGTAGTGAGCCTATGTTTTATAATCTTTATATTGTGAGTTAACCCTCACCGTGTTTTTTTCCTCATTGGGTTTTCCACGTAAAAATATGATGTTCATTGTGTTGATTTACATTCTATTATTTTTGTTTCATTCTCTTACTTAATAATAGAATAGTGTGGTAGTGAAATTAATAAGTATTGAAGTTTAATTTTGAATCTTGTGACAATTGATTCACCCCCCCTCTCAATTGTCCTATGCCTATTTAACAATTGGTATTAGAGCTTTGGTTCTTTGGTATAAAGATTAACCACTTAAGGAAGATCCGATGGCACATAAGTTGGAAATCCCTATGTTCGATGGAACTGACTACAATGACTAAAAGGGACAAATGAAATGATATATTATCTCTCTTCATTTTGAGACCTAGAAGGCTATTGAGACAAAGTATACATACCCATCTAGTGGTCTTACTACTGTTGATGAGATCTCTGCTTATGAAGAAAATGAGAAGGCAAAGTATGTTATTCGCAATGGGTTATCTAAGAATAAGTGAGCTAAACTTCTTTCTTTGGATACTGCATATGAGGTCTGGAAGAAGTTGGAAGACATGTATGAAGGAATGAAAGAGTGAAATTGACAAAGAAGTTGGCGGCAAAGTGCAAATTTGTGAATCTAAAGATGGAAGAAGGTGAAGAGTTTACAAGTTTCTTTCAGAGGGTTGAACTAAATGCAAATGAAGTTAGAAATCAATGAGGAAAACTATTAGATGAAGACATAATTGAGAAGATCTTGATCACCCTACTGGATTGCTACGGTGTTAAGATGTCAATGACTGAAAAAGTGTATGATCCTAAGAAGCATCTTTGGAACAGTTGTTCGGCACCTTGCAAGCATTTGAGTTGAGGAAGTTATGGAAAGAAGACAAGATAGAAGAAAATACATAAACGACATTTAAGGAATTGAAGATTGAAGAGGAACTAGATAGTGATGGTGTTGATGAGTTCGAAGCAAACATCACTAGGAAGTTGAAGAAAGGCACCAAAAATAATAAAGGTATGTTACGCTTTAAATCTTTTAGTTCTGGTAATATTGGTCATTATGCTTTAATACTTCTGAATAGATTTGTGCATAAGAAGAACAAAGATTATAAGGATAAGGATAGGAAGGATAAGAAATATAAGAAGATATACTATGTTAAAGAAGAAGCAGGAATTTCTAATGATGAATCTGAAAATGAGATTGATGATAGTGAATGCTTATTCTTAGCATTGGAAAGTAAATTTGTATCCACTAACCCTAGAAGATGTGTAAGCAAGAAGGCTCCAGAGAATAAGAGGAATAAGATGGAAGGTACCTTGGTTACCACTTTTCATGCAAGATAAGATGAAGACTATTGGGTAATTGATAGTGGATGTTCTAAACACATGATTGGAGACAAGAGTAAGTTCACTAAACTTGAGAAATACGATGGTGGTTTAGTTATGTTTGGTGATGATTCAGGAGCTAAGATCTATGGGAAAGGTTCAATTAGTTTTGATGGAGTGTACAATAATTTTGATGTATATTATGTGAAGGGTTTGAGACATAGCCTTTTGAGTGTTGGTCAAATGTGAAGCAATGGTTTTATACTTGTGTTTCAGAACAATACCTGTGAAATCAGAAAAGGTTCTAAAAATGGAGATATGATTGTTGTTGGAAGAAGAAATCATGGAAACATCTACCAACTAAAGGGAGTTGATGGTAATTGTCTTGTATCTCAAATCAGTGAAATTTGGTTATGGCACTAGAGAATGGGACATGTAAATTTTGATAATCTTGTCAAGATTAGTGCAATCGAGGGCTACCTAGAATTACAAGACCTAGTAATGCTATTTGTAGAAGTCGTCAATTGGGGAAACATACAAGATGTGACTTTAATGGAAAAGAGCACTCTACTACCAAAATGCTGGAGTTAATAGATACTGATCTCTGTAGTCCAACTAGGACTAGAAGCCTGAATAGTGATAGGTATTTCATTCTACTTATTGATGATTATACTCGAATGACATGGGTTTCTTTTCTTAGAGAAAAGACTTAGGCTCTGGATAGGTTTAAGGTATTCAAAACAAGAGTGGAAAGTGAAGTAAATTTGAAAATCAAGTGCTTGAGATTTGATAGAGGCAGAGAATTCACTTCTCCAAAAATAAATGCCTTCTGTGAACAACATGGCATAAGAAGATAGTTTTCTACCCAAAAAACCCCTCAACAGAATGGATAGTTGAAAGGAAAAATAAAATAGTACAAGAAGTTTCTAGAACCATGAGGAAAGAATCAAATGTACCGGATGTGTATTGGAGAGAGGCAATACATACTGTTTTCTATATTCTTAATAGAGATTAGATCAGATACAATAGCACAAAGACTCCTTTTGAGTTATGGATTGGTAAGACTCCTACTGTGAAGTACTTCAAGGTATTTGGAAGTAGATGCTATATTAAAAGAGATGATGAAAATATTGGAAAGTTTGATGCTAGATGTGATGAAGGAATTTTTCTTGGATACTCTACTACTAGCAAAATATACAGATGCTTTAAGGGTATGTGTAGGATCATCATGGAAAAAATAGGCCCTTAAGTGGCAAAAAATTCAGAAAAATCAGAGTTAGGCAACTTGAAATAAAAATTTGAATAAGTTATTGTAAGACCCCACTTCACATGTGAATAATACAATCTTAATTTTGTTATATTTCTCCTAAATAGATGCTTAGATATATTTCAAAAAATGCATAGTGTGACTATGTGACAATGTACTCATATCTCATTTTGACATGTTTTATTAATCATTGCCATGAAGGTATTAGGCACTTGTAAACTATGAATACGAATTGGAATCTTAATGAAATTGTTGTAAAATTAAATCTTACTTCAGTTACCAAATTAATATGGCATACAAATGTTTCTTATGATTTCATTGGTAATGTGCAGGAAAGAAAGAGTGCCAATGCGAGAAGGGAAAACAAGTGAGAACAAAATTGAAAGACATCCTCTGGTGGTTATGTATTGGATTTCCTTATTTTGGAGTTTAGGAAGAAATATAATTATTATGCTTATTCTTCTGGGTTGAAAGGGTATTAATTGTGTGTCATGGGAGATGTAAGTTGGGGTTAAGGATAGAAACCCTTGTATCTAAGTGTGAAATTCGGATGAAACCTTAAGTGCGTCTTTAAAGTGGGTTTTTGGTCAATTTATTGGGTTGGGATGCATAAATGAACCCCCTAGGGTCTAAATCATGATGGTAGGGGTCAAGTGGGCATGCAATAGGCCCCAAGGACATGATTTGACTCCTAAAAAACCTTCATAATGAGGAGTGACGAATTTTGAGTAAAAGATGGGGTGAAAATATTGAGGGGTTGTCCAAGTGCATGTACCCCTCTTAAAGAAGGAAAATACCCTCATTGATGAGGGAGGTACATTCACACCTCCCCATCCAAGGGTTACAATTTGTGAGATTTCTATATATTGGGAGGGGAAGAAGGAGTGGGGTGTTACCCACTTCTCCTTTTGGAGAACTCTAGTTGAGATAAAAGAAAGAATGAGAAGAGGAGAGAAGCCCTTCCTCTTTGGAAAGATTGTGATCAAGATGGCTTGGCTTGAGAGGAAAGATGGATGAAAGAGCTCAATCCCTTCACCTAAAAGAAAAGAGATAAGTTCTTCCTATTTTCATTTACCTTGTTTATTGGTTGTAAGAAGGTGACATTGTGTATGGATCATGGTTAAAAGTAGAAAGTAGAAAACCTAGATGCATGAAAATAGTGCTATGTTAGTTTATATCCTTTGTAAAAATTTAGAAAAAAAAAGCTCTATTTATCACCATGGAGCTAATAGAATTACTTGCTCGGGGGTATGGCTAGAGTCCACGAGGCTCCATGACGCCATTACGGTAAGGTGGAGAGAAAGCCTTATTCCGTTGTAAAGAAAAGAAGAAGAAAAAAATGTTGTGTTTTCTAGTGAAAATTTTAGGCATGACAATTGGTATCAGAGCCCAGGTTGCAACATGAGGTACTTTGGGAATAAGATGGGTCTTAGCTATTATGTATGTGGTCAACAAGCAAATAACATTGCAGCAATGGAATTTCAAAATGTCTACAGTCCAATAAATTTTTGAGGGTCTATCATGTGTGGGAACATTGGAATTTAATTACAATTAACCGTTCTTATTAAAACTTATAAAAACACGTGTTAGCCAAACTCTAGCCATTTGTGGTATTTAATTAATGATAACTTTAAAAAAAAATTAGAAAAAGAAAAAGAAAAAGAAAACTTTAGCTTCCAAAGACAGTACCTCAAGAATATTATGATTATGCAAGTGATGTAGATGCAATAGTCCATCTAATAAGAGTTATTAGACCTATCATAGTGTGACACTTCCCTTAAAATTTAGGAAGGTAGAAATGGTTGTTAAATATGGTTATTAGAGATTTTGATGAGTTAAGTGAAATAATATGATTCACTTCAATACCTAAGATTAAAGGAACCTAAATTCTTCCACCAAAAAGGACATTTATGATGTCGATAGAGAAGTTGAATTATTGTGGATAGTAACATATAACCTTGAATAATTAAATAAATTACTCTTAACTGTATGGTTCAAACTTTAAAAAAGTAATCATTATTTCAAACTTAGGAAATATAAGGGAGTGTTTTGAGACTATTGATTGATTCCTCCTAGTGAACCTTAGGCAAGGGTTAAATCAAAAAACATAGTTAAGCATAATCGAAAAAAGATGAAGATGGGGTTAATATTTAAATTAGAGGCAATGTGATTAAGAAATATTATCTTAAACTGAGAAGGTTGTACTAGAATTTTCTAAATGTTCTCGAGTAAACTTAAGATGAAGGATCGATTTACACATAAATATTCCTAGCATGTTTCAAAACTTAGTTGTAGAATAAGTTTTTTGTAAGCATCATTTATTAATAAACTATATGTTCAACAAAGAATACCACACTAGAAATCTCATAACTCTCATCATGTATACATTTCAAACACATCTAGTGTTAATTAGAGAATGGATAAAGAGGAAATTAAGGATGTACAATTTGGAGGTGCATAATCCTTGGTTCTACATGATGATATCTAAGAGAAATTGAGGGATGTGTTAGAATCGATCTTGCACCCATACCTCAGACATCAATAACACATAAGCCTCTTAAAACTCATTTAAATCATGATTCAACATGAGAAAGAGTTCCACTATTGAATTTTTGAGATTCTAAGGTGAGTCAATTAATGGTTGTTAGACAAGATTGCATGAATAAGAAAGTAAACTATTGTTTGAAAACTTAAGCTGCATAGTAAACCCTATTTAGAAAAAAGTATCAAAACTATATGCTACATAGAATTGAAGGGTGAAACTAAAAAGTTAATTGAGCACTTTTACAAGTAAACTATGACCTAGTAAACTTAGTGCAACTATAACAATTGCCAAACTCTTATGTCTTATTGTTTGAATATTAAATAGTAAATGAAGCAACATGATATCTATGATTCAAGTCAAAGGTGAAGGCATAGAAGAATACAATTGAAATAATATTGTTAAGGACTAGAAAATATTATGTTTAAGTCACCCCCCCCCCTTATAATAATTAAACATAAGAAGAATTGTGAAGAGATCCTTTCAAAATGAGAATTTGGAGTTAAAACATTATCTAGGACTCATGCTATTACTACTCTCTTATAAATGAGTTAAGAACTAAAGACTTGTTGTTGCCCAAGTAAGAAAGGATGCATGCCATATATAGGAAGTAATAACACACTCAATTACGTGTTGACCTTGAAGGTCGTGTGCATGTCATAAGGATTGAATTACATTTGTATGAAATTATAAATTGAGTAATGAATTATGTGTGGCTCATGGTGTATTATGTGATGGGAAAGTTAAAATATAGATAAGAGACACTAAAGTAGACTTGTAAAACTTGTAACTAATGTTCTGTGTTCTATACCATTGACTATATTTACCCTTTAAGGGAAGAAAATTTACAACCAAATGTAAAGGAGAAAATTTTAAATTAGGTAAAAAAATTTAAGACTTTTACTTATTATGCATCTTATGAGATTAGATGGAGCTATGATTGTGAAAATGATGATTATGACAATATGATTAGATGGTTCAACCTTAGATAGAAAAATATAAGATTTATAAAAGAGATATTAATAAGTTGTGAGAATTACTATTTCATGATTTGTCATGTGTTTTATGCATTGATTTTATTTATTTACTTATTTATTTATTATTATTTTTTTTTGTCTCATATTGTGATGTTTCAAATGAAAATGGTTAATTATCTTCCTTATTAAGTAGGAAACTCTCTTTAACATGTGTGAAAAACATAGTGGTATTACCTGTATGGATATGTTGTGAACATAACAAACATAGTTGAATAAAATAAAAAGAATGGCATGATAACTATAGAAAAACTGATCTTTATTTTAAAGTGATGCCAAACACTAACTTAGTAAGATGGAAAGTGTGGTGAACCAAGTATTGTTGAGTTCTAAGAAGATGGAGTAATATATCTAAGCTAATGTTGCACATCATCTAGTGATTTCTTTTACTTATGCAAGTGAGTGGATATCTTCAAAATTAAGAAGCAAAGTGAATATTGTTTTAAGAAAATATCTAGAATGTATTTAAGTGTATTATTTTGTTCTATAATATGGTGAATTTTGTAAGTGTATTGTTTTATGAACTTGTGAAGTGGAAAACTAGTAAATGTGATGTGCCCCAATTATGAGATACAAGGTATCCAACTTGGGATAAGGGTGAGGGGATGTCATGTACGATCCCGTATGTGTACCCTTTGTGATGGCCTTTATGTAAGCTAGCTAGTTGTGAGTTTAAATGAATGTGTTAAGTGTATAAGTGTGTCTATTAAATGAAATGTGATGTATTCCTTTGTGTTAGTTTTATTTGTATGTTAAATGTGTACCCTTAGCATTTGGTTCCCCCCTTATGGGAGTGTGACGCCAGCTAGTGTAAATAGGGGTTGAGAGGCACATGTTCTCCCATTGGGAAATTATGAGCTCAGGGCGTTGTCCCTAATCCTAATAAAGGATCTATGTCGAGTCGTTTTAATCCTCCCATGGATGTTGATCGTGGCCTACTCCCCCACTTGTGAGAACCACCCTTGTTGGTTCATAGTGCAAACCTACTCCTTTATGTTTATAACCCATGTGTAAAGGATGGAATTACTTGGAACATATTGATCATAGATTATAGATACTTCAGTAATGCAGGGCATTGATACTATGTGGAAGAGTCCACCATGACATTGCACGCTATCGTATTTATGTGGTCAGGGACAACCAATTATTGCATGCTATTATACTTGTGTGGTTAGAGAACCACCATTCCCATCCTCCCCTTAGGTGGCTTTATCAAAGTCACATGGTGCTCATAATGTGATTTTTTTATTTATTGTTGATACACCAATTACATATAATTTTCTTAATTGATGTTTTGTTTTATTATATGCTAGCATTGTTAAATTTTACATTTCTTTTACTGGGGCTATTTAGCCATTTGAAGGTCGTCATAGTCCATTGCCTCAAGGACTTATTTAATTTATTATTTTCAATGAAGATTGGAATGTTTAAATGTAGTTGCAACTAATCTTTATTTGGGTTTCCTCTTGAATTTATGATTTTCTATTTATTTAAATGTTGGATTATGATTTTATGTTTTTAGTTTGAGGCTTCTTATTTTTTTGTTAACTTCTGGAAAATGTGGTGTAACATGACATTTGTAAAACTGCCATATCCCAGGGGGTTCCCTGGCAAGTCATATAGGGGAGTAGATGCGCTGGCGAATTATGAATTATTTGAAAGGGGTTGCAAATGGGATTGGTATGGGACGGTCATTAATCCATTCTTTCCCTAGTTCTATAATTATTATTTTTGTACCTCTCTCTTGGAGGCTAAACCCCTTATACAAACAAAGGAAGGTACCTAGGAGATGTATGGAAGGGTCCTTAGAGAAGGGCCTTGAGACTATCTCTCCTAATGGCTATGGTACTCAAGAATCTCCATCCTTGTAAAACCCATTGAGCCCTATGATGTGAGTTATGTGTAATTGTTGTGATGCATGGGTAAATTTGTAAATAAATGACATGTGAGAGTACTTGACTGTTATGTGAGAAAGAGAGTGACAGATAAAATTGAGGCTACTATTCTTAGGACATGAATTGATATTAGAATGAAAGTATTTTCTAACATCATGAGTGATTTTTATGATGTAAAAGAGAACCTTGAAGGGTTTCCAAGGATGTTATGGTGTTTGGATATGTGTTGGTGCAATTGCTAATAAAAAATGTTAACTACATGGATGGCTACTAGCATTTGTTATATTGTGACTATGTTGGATAAATGCTCTATGGTGGAAAATTATTTTATGAGAATTTAGATGTTTGATCCATGAAAGGGAACTATTTAATATGTGTTTACTGGTTGAATGCTATGAAATCTTCATCAAGACAATAAATTAATTCATATTCCAATAGATTTATGAGCATTGCTATATTGAGACTAATTTCCTAACCTTAATGACTTCCAGGAGGAAGTCTAAGCTAAGGGGAGGGGGATGTAAGACCCCGCTTCACATGTGAATAATACAATATTAATTTTGTTATATTTCTCCTAAATAGATGCTTAGATATATTTTAGAAAATGCATAGTGTGACTATGTGACAATGTACTCGTATCTCATTTTGACATGTTTTATTAATCATTTCCATGAAGGTATTAGGCACTTGTAAACTATGAATACGAATTGGAATCTTAATGAAATTGTTGTACAATTAAATCTTACTTCAGTTACCAAATTAATATGACATACGAATGTTTCTTATGATTTCATTGGTAATGTGCAAGAAAGAAAGAGTGCCAATGCGAGAAAGGAAAACCAGTGAGAAAAAAATCGAAAGACATCCTCTGGTGGTTATGTATTGGATTTCCTTATTTTGGAGTTTAGGAAGAAATATAATTATTATGCTTATTCTTTTGGGTTGAAAGGGTATTAATTGTGTTTCATGGGAGATGTAAATTGGGGTTAAGGATAGAAACCCTTGTATCCAAGTGTGAAACTCGGATGAAACCTTAAGTGGGTCTTTAAAGTGGGTTTTTGGTCAATTTATTGGGTTGGGATGCATAAATGAACCCCCTAGGGTCTAAATCATGATGGTAGGGGTCAAGTGGGCATGCAATAGGCCCCAAGGACATGATTTGACTCCTAAAAAACCTTCATAATGAGGAGTGACGAATTTTGAGTAAAAGATGGGGTGAAAATATTGAGGGGTTGTCCAAGTGCATGTACCCCTCTTAAAGAAGGAAAATACCCTCATTGATGAGGGAGGTACATTCACACCTCCCCATCCAAGGGTTACAATTTGTGAGATTTCTATATATTGGGAGGGGAAGAAGGAGTGGGGTGTTACCCACTTCTCCTTTTGGAGAACTCTAGTTGAGATAAAAGAAAGAATGAGAAGAGGAGAGAAGCCCTGCCTCTTTGGAAAGATTGTGATCAAGATAGCTTGGCTTGAGAGGAAAGATGGATGAAAGAGCTCAATCCCTTCACCTAAAAGAAAAGAGATAAGTTCTTCCTATTTTCATTTACCTTGTTTATTGGTTGTAAGAAGGTGACATTTTGTATGGATCATGGTTAAAAGTAGAAAGTAGAAAACCTAGATGCATGAAAATAGTGATATGTTAGTTTTTATCCTTTGTAAAAATTTAGAAAAAAAAAGAAGCTCTATTTATCACCATGGAGCTAATAGAATTACTTGCTCGGGGGTATGGCTAGAGTCCACAAGGCTCCATGACGCCATTATGGTAGGGTGGAGAGGAAGACTTATTCTGTTGTAAAGAAAAGAAGAAAAAAAATTGTTGCGTTTTCTAGTGAAAATTTTAGGCATGACACTTGGTATCAGAGCTCAGGTTGCAACATGGGGTACTCTGGGAATAAGATTGGTCTATGTAGTAGTACTTAAATTTTAGGGAAAAAATAAAAAGTAGGTGTTTGTCTGACCACCATAACCACAATAAAATGACAATATTTTTTTGTAATTTTTTTCCAAGTAAATAATTAATTATGAATTTTTTATTACAAATTTTAGAAAATATAGAAACTTGTATGTTTGACCACCTTAACTTGGTCAAAACTTCATGAAATTCATTTTTTCTTTTTTTAATCCTATATTATACAAAGCATAGAATTTGACACATTTTTTGGATTCAAAAAATATGAAACCATTTGAAAGCTATAGATGTTTTTCAAGCAGCCTATCAATCGAAACTTTAGTCGTAATTTGAATAAAAAATGAATAATAATTACTTATTAAATTCAAAGTAAAGCATAATTTATATTGGCAGAAAGCTGAGAATCTCCTTTAAAAACCCTTTTTGTTTCATCATTTTTTGGTAAAAAAAGGTCGTCAGCCACATACCCATCATATTGTAACTTTTTGGCCCATCATGATCCTGCACATACCCTTAACAAAATATTGAGAAAGATTATTGAAAGTGCTAATGTGAAAGTTGATGAAGACATACATAGAATTATTGAGATAAGTGAAGTTGAACCTGATGATCCTATCTATGGACATGTACCTGAAAAAAATAAGGAGATGAAAAAAGAAGAGAAAGAAGAACAAGTGGAAGAAGAAGAAGAAAAAAAAATCAACCAGAACCTACTATTAGGACTCCTAAGTATGTATAAAAGAATCATCTGAAAGATCAAATAATTGTAGACAAAAGTGAAGGTGTGAAGACAAGAAACAAAATTGTAGCAGAGGTAAATTTGCGTCTATTATCTAAAATTTTACCCAAATCTGTAAGTGAAGCATGTGGAGATGAGAGTTGGATGAGAGCTATGAAAGAATATTTGTAGTAGATAGAAAAGAATTAGACATGGGAACTAGTCCCTAGACCTATGAATAAAAATGTGATTGGCTCGAAATGGGTGTTCAAGAATAATTTGAATGAAAGTGGAGAAGTTGTAAGAAATAAGGCAAGACTGGTATGCAAAGGATATTCACAAGTTAAAGGTATAGATTTTGAAGAAACATTTTCCCCTATGGCTAGAATGGAAGCGATTAGGATGTTTTTGGAATTATCTACCCACAAGGACTTCAAAGTGTACCAGATGGATGTTAAGTCAACATTTTTGAATGGTGAACTAGAGGAAGAAGCATATATGGGGCAAACTAAAGAGTTTCAGCTATCAAACAAACTGGACATGGTTTGCAAGTTGAAGAAGGCATTGTATGGATTGAAGCAAGCTCCTAGAGCTTGGTATGGAAGATTAGATAGATATTTGAAAAAGCAAGGATTCAACAAAGGTTTTGTTGACAACAATATTTACTTCAAAGTGCAAGGTAACAAAATGTTGATAGTAGTTGTATATGTTGATGATATCATTTTTTGTGGGAATGAAGGCATGTGTAAGAGGTTTGCTAAAGAGATGCAAAAAGAATTTGAGATGTCTATGATTGGTGAATTGAATTTCTTCCTTGGTCTACAAGTGAATCAAACTGACAAAGGGATATTCATTTCACAATCTAAGTATGTAAAAGAAATATTAAAGAAGTTTGGGATGGATGATTCCAAACTAGTTTGTACTCCTATGATAATTGGATGTAAACTAAGCAAAGATGATGAATCTGCTAAGACTAATCAAATAAAATAAAGATATATGATTGGAAGACTAATGTATCTTATTGCTACTATACTAGATATTATGCATGCAATATGTTTAGTTGCCAGATTCCAAATAGATCCTACAGAATCACATGTTATAGCTATAAATAGGATATTTAGATATCTTAAAGGTACACCAGATTATGGATTATGGTATCCTAAGAGTGATGATTTTACCCTGAGTGCTTATATAAATGTTGATTGGGCCAGATGTATAGATGACCGAAAGAGTACTAGTGGTGGTGCTTTCTTTCTTGGTGGAAGATTAGTTTCATGGTTGAGTGAAAAGTAAGACTTGGTTTCTTTATCCACTGCAAAGGAAGAATATATTGTTGCAACATCCTGTTGCACATAGGTTTTGTGGATGAAGCAAACATTGAAAGACATTGGTGTGGTATGTGATGAGCCTATTTCTATTTTCTGTGACAACACAAGTGCAATGAACATTTCAAAGAACCTGGTTATGCATTCAAGACAAAAACATATATCTATAAAGTATCTTTTTTGAGAGAAAAAGTGTTGGGGAATTAGGTTAGATTGGAGTATGTGAACAAAAAGGAATAAATTGCAGAAATGTTTACTAAGGCTCTTCTGAAGGATACTTTCAAGAATCTTAGGGAGAGGTTGGGGGTCATTGGCCCTCCTAACTAGGTGCACATGAAGGTGCATCACTCTAGTGAATTCACAAAATATTCATTTATCTGGACTGAGAAATGGGTCTACTCCACAAGGGGAGTAGAAAAGGTTTTCATTGTTGTAGTATGAGTGTACTCCTAAGGGGGAGTAATCAATGTTGTTAATATTTGCCATTGATGTCAAAGGGGGAGAGAAATTCATGTGAAAAATAGTTGTAGAAGAAGAGAAGATGTTCTCCCGGGATATTGTGTAAATATTTTTCTTTGATATTTTTACACATCATGTGTTTCCATCAATGACAAAGGGGGAGATTGTTGTAGGTTTGAGTAAGTTTTCATGGTTTTGTCATTAATGTTGTCATTGATGTCAACACAGTTCAGTATGTTGCAGTTTGTACATGTATGGATGAGATGTTGCTGAGATGTTGTGAGTACATGGAGATATCTTTAAAGTGTTGTAGATGTGTTGGTTTGATGAGTTTCCAAGTGCTTTTGAGAAAATTAATAAAGAAGAAAATTCAGAGTGATGGAAATGTTTATAATGTGCTCTGATATGTGCTTTGCATTTCTCCTATTTTGATCTTATGCTTGTGTGGATCTGTAGGTTTGACGATGGTGATCTAATGGTGATTCCTCCCGAGTTTTAGCTTCTAGTTTGATGATACATGAAAGTTATGCTTACTAGTATGTGAATTGTTCTGGCAGAGTTGGTCTTCTGTGGACTAGGAGAATATTGTTGCTCTACATTACTTCTCTATTCTGTTTTAGATCTCGTGGATCTGGAATGTGTCTTGTGAAGGTATTTTTTGTGCTCTGGCAAAGAGTTTTGAAGATTGGTGATCTAGAAAACATGTTTCAGTATTTTAGTGTGAGTTTATACAATCCGGTTGGACTGGTGAATGATGTTTAGTGATTGGAGTTTTTTGTTTTGTTGTGGATGTGTCTAGAATATTCTGAGATGTACTCTCATGCATAAGGAAGCATTTCATGGTGTCTATGTGTCATCTTCTTGTTGGGAAGTGTTTACATCAATGTTCCTTTATGTTTTCATTAGGTTTGGCCGACCTGGTGTTTTCACTTCATTTGAAGAATAAAATTAAGTTAAGAAAGCATGTGATTGTTTCAAAATATTATTTTTGATCTTGAAAAATGCTTTTATTGGTCCACTCTTATTCCTTTACACCGCGGTAATTTTGAGTTGTTGACCTATTTTGAATTTATTAAATAAGGCATTTTTAGTTGACCTTGGAGAAAGTTTCTAAGGTTGAGGGTGTTATAAAAGCAAGTCAAGTTGTGAAGAATTGTATGATAGTGTGATGCAAAGTGACGAAAGTGAGCCACAAATCATAAGAGTAGAAGTGTGTGTGAACGAGTTATGATAACAGTTCTTCATTGTGTTGAAGGAAGTGAGATAAAGGTTTCTACAATCTTGCAAATATGTTAATTATTGTGGTGGATCATTTTTTCTCTTTTGTATCTGTAGGCAATGAGCCTCCCTATTGGGAAGTGAGTCCTTTTGTGGATAGTGACTCCCTTTTGTAGGCAGTGAGCCTTTTTACTTGGACAGTGAGTCCTCTTCTAGGCAATGAGCCTTTGTTTTATAATCTTTATATTGTGAGTTAATGCTCACTGTGGTTTTTACCTCATTGGGTTTTCCATGTAAAAATATGGTGTTCATTGTGTTGAATTACTTTCTACTATTTGTGTTTCATGCTCTTACTTAATAACATAATAGTGTGGTTGTGAAATTAATAAGTATTGAATTTTAAGTTTGAATCTTGTGACAATTGATTCACCCCCCCCCTCAATTGTCATGTTCCTATTTAACAATTATAATGAAAGGGTCCTAGAAAATTGTGAAAGTGGGTTACAACACTTCACAACACTTTTACAAGAAATCCTAGAATTCTTAATGATTCTCAAGGTTCCAAGACCTAATGTGAATGTGTTGATCACATTACAATAATAAGTCTAGGTAAAATTAGGCCGACGTCTAGGAGAGAGACTGAAGCGAGCGTAAAAATGTCCAACTATACATTTTTTTGGTGACACATTAATCCTCCACTTTAGTGAGAGGATGAACTTGCTTCAAATTCACACTAAAGTAGCCCAACATGCACATCAAGAGGGATCCAAATTCATCCATGCTAGTAAGGTGAGATAACAATAATCAAAAGGGATGATCAATCCCCCAGGATCAAGATCCCATGGAAAATAGAACATAAGCACAAAGGAACACAAATGAAAATGATGAAAAATAATGAAAGAGAGAAATCAAAAGGAAAGAAAGTTGGATCAAGCTTTGATCTTTTGTCCAACCCATTGTGGATTAGATCTAGGCTATTTGTCTGGAAAAAAAATGTGTACTCACTCTGAGGTGATGGAAATCATGGCTATCCACTGAGTGAGAAGGCCTAAAAGGTGAGAAACATACACTCATGGTTGGTATGTACTCACACACATGCAGGTGGCTATGGGGTAAGGTCATGCCTCAGAATGGGCTTCCCGCTCAACCATACCAAAAGTTATACCTCTTGATAACTTTAATAAGGCACCACAAAAGAAAATGACATTTTGAGCTTCACAAGACAAACAAAACTTCATATGCTTGGAGCTCATGAATAAACACGATGGCACTACAAGCATACAAGTTGTGTTATGCAAGGTGGCCATATAACAAGTGCAACATGCAACATGCAAAGGATGTTCAAAGGAATCTTGTAGTTCATGCAAGGTCTTTAACTTAGGGAACATTATATATAATGTCTCCAAGAGAGGACCAATCAAAGAATAGAAAATTCATAACTTATGGGATGCAATGTGTCACATCAAGCCACCAAGAGGAATGTAAATATGCTAAGATAGATCATGCTCATGAAGACCACCACACCCAATGTCATCCACAAAGTGACAAACACATCATATGAAGTAACTAGGCTACACTAAGAACAAAGAAAAGGGAAAAATGAATAATTCCATTGTATGCCCCTACTTTAAAGGAATTGTTGCACACCATTTTGTGACAAATTAATTTAAAGTAGAAATTGAAAAATTTGAAAAGAAAGAAGACATGAGAGCCAACTTGGAAAGCCCCTATGCCAAGTCATATGTTTCTGAGTAAGGCTACATCATGTGAAGGGAAGGAAAAAGGAAAAGGAAGGGGTTTCCCACAAAATGAAAACACCAAACACATAAGGGATCTATGGATTTGGGGTTAGTATGTTCTTTGCTCCAATATTTTGTAAAGAGCTCAAAATTGTCATCATTCCCCGAATACATAGAACTCGAAGAATGACACACAGAGAGTGAAAACAAAGGAAAAGAAAGATATTTTTGGGTCAATATGGAAGAGACACAGTATGTCTCAACACTTTTCATTGTCCCCACAAAAGGAAAACATAAGAAAAATGAAAATGAAAAGGAAAAAGAAAAATAAAAAGGAAAAGCTTTAGGTTCAACATGAAAGATAATTTTTTGTCTCAATGCCTTGTGTCATCCCCAAAAGGATAACAAAATAAAAAGAAAGGGAAAAGAAAACGAAAAGGGTAATTTTGGGTCAACATGAAAGAGACATTGCAGTCTCAATGCCTTGCATCATCCCAAAAAGGAAAACACAAGAAAAAGAAAAAAGAAAAGGCAAAGAAAAAGAAAAGAATTTTGGGTCAACATGAAAGAGACTTGGATGTCTCAATTCCTTGCATCATCCCCAAAAGGAAAAAATAAGAAAAGGATAAATACAAAGGATAAAGTGATATATGACATATAGAAGAATGTCACAAAGAGAGAAGAACATCAAATGCCACATCACGATGGAACACAATACACACATGCACACACAAAAGAAAAAGAAGACTAGTAAGGAAAATGCAAGTCAACTGTCAAGCAAGTCATCTACCTCCCAATCTCAATCAGTATAAGTGGAAGGTGAATAATGTAGCTAGGTGACATTGAAGAATGCATTACTAGGACAAGGCTAGCAAATTATTTCCCCCACTAAGGGAAATACAATAATGAGTCAAGATAGGTGATGGGAGATGTTATATAATAGTAAGAAGAGAATGTTCTACAACTATTACATGATGAAGGGTTTGGTAATGGTTTATGCATTTGGTGGATAAAAATTATCACCATCAAAATGATACTTGCTTAGTATTTCTTTCAATTGGTGACACTCATCACTCCTATGTCCAAGAAATATGATGAGATGCACAATGTGGAACATTAGAATACTTAAGATGGATCACCAACCTATTCATAGGTGGTAATAATATGAACCCTTTTTTAAAAAGGATTTGCAATTTCCTTTCACATTCAGGTGGTGGACGGAGAGGAAAATTGAGTTTTTGTAACTTGTGAGGCCTCTTGTGTTTTCTAGATTCACCCTTTTCTCTAATAGAAGGAGGAGGACCCAAAGTGATCCTCTCATCCTTGTCATTGTTATCATGTAAGGGTTCTTCATGATGAAGGAGGACATTCAGATCGGGAGGGGAATCAAAGATCACCATGGAATCATCACGAAGTCTCCAATATTATAAAGGAGGATTTTTGTCATGAGGAGGATCTTGATATCCTAACCCTATTGTGTTTTCATTTTTAGGATTTTTTTCTAAGAGTTGATGAATGTTATGTTGAGTTGTTGTGTCACATCCTTATTTGCTTAAGATGGTAAAACCTTTGCCATAAGTTTCTTCAAGGTTGATTTGGGTGTTTGTAACTTTGTGATCATATAATGGTTAAGGGATTGTTTGATTAGAGGAACTAGGTCCACCTAATGGAGGGAACTTAGGTCCTTTGTTTCTTTCAAGATGTAAGTAACCAAACATATCAAGAGTTGAGAATATAGGAAGGTCTTGTTGTTTCATGGATGGATAAAAGGATGCATTGGATTTGAGGTGGTCAAGGAAATCATTTAAGGACTTATTCATGTTGTCATCATCTTCTCTAATGATGTCAACATCATGAGGAGGACATTCATGAGGAGTTGAAGGAGCATGAGGAAGTTGAAGATCATTAGGATCAGTTCCAAAGGCACAGTTTGACGTGTCAACTAAAGATTTTAATGACATCCAAAATTTATTAAAACATAAATCCATGATGGAAATGAATGAAAGTAAACTAAATGGAATGAAATAGAAAATATGGAAACTATAACAGAAAGAAAGAACAAAAATTAAAAATCCAAAAAATGCTCAGAAAATGCCAGAAATTATAGTACAAAATGTGTAGAAGGACTAAGCTTCCTAGTGCGGCGAATTAGTCCCAGTGATGTTTTTTGTGAATTTTCAGAAAAATTAAATGTAATTTGATTTTTTTTAGAATTGTAGATGCAGCTATAGTATGAAAATGTAGAATTTTGTTGTTTTCGAATGAAATAAATGCAAAAATGCAAGTTATATGAGTTTTTCACTAATGTAATTTATAAAACCCTAGGATGCAAATTAAACAATGCAACACCTAATGCAATGTTTATGCAAGTTAAACGTAGGATGCAAATGTACTTGAAATCAGAAAGAAAATATTCAAAAGACAGGTTCACCAAAATGTGGACACTAATTTTGGTATCCAAGGGTTCTCTAAATCTTCTAGGGTTTTTCACCTAAAAGGAGAGAAATTGACCCAAAATGCATAATTTCTACACTCAAAATCAATGCAAGGATGGATGCAATATGCCTAAATACAATGTCTAAATGCAATAAACTAAAAAAGAAAGGTAATTATTAATGCAATACCTAAGAAATGCAAGTTGTTTGAAAACATAGTGATGTATGCAAAAACACCTAAGAATGCAAGTAGAGGGTATGTGCAGGATCATGACGGGCCAAAAAGTGGCAATATGATGGGTATGTGGCTGATGACTTTTCTTTTACCCAAAATTGATGAAACAAAAAGGGGTTTTAAAGGAGATTCTCAGCTTTCTACCAATATAAATTATGATTTATTCTAAATTTAATAAGTAATTATTATTCATTTTCTATTCAAATTATGACTAAAGTCCTCATTGATAGACTGATTGAAAAACATCTATAGCTTTCAAATGGTATCACATTTTTTGAATCCAAAACATGTGTCACATTCTATGCTTCGCATATAGGATTAAAAAAAGAAAAATTGAATTTCATGACATTTTGACCAAGTTAAGGTGGTCAAACATACAATTTTTTTATATTTTTTAAAAGTTGTAATCAAAAATTCATAATTAATTATTTACTTGGAAAAAAATTACAAAAAAATATGCATCACATAGAGACATGAGTTCTCTACTTATATCTAAAATATTATAAAAAAATATTATCATTTTATTGTGGTTAGGGTGGTCAAACAGACACCTACTTATTTTTTCCTTGAAATTTAAGTACTACTGCATTGAAATTTTAAATTTTCACCAAATAGATTTTTATTTTTTTAAACAAACCTAGTAGTTTAGAAACTACATTCAATTTGCTACAAATTCTATTCTTACATATTTTTGATATAATATAGATAACTTATTCAATTTTTACGTCAAGTTTCCTGACTCTAATTTTTCTGATTTTTTTGCCACTTAAGGGCCTCTTTTTTCCATGATGATCCTGCACATACCCTAGAGAATAAAAAAATTAAAAAATATTGGAGAGGTGCACCCAGAATCTGAAGTATGATGTAGAGAGGCTCTAGAATCCTATAGAATTGACTGGAAAAAGGTGACTAGGATGCTTGTGCTAAGCTGGGAAACTTAGTCCAGTTTTGAGGAGATTCTATCAGAACATGAATCTACCAAATGGGTATCCATAAATACAAAATTCACTTTTCAGGCCTGGTAGTGGGACTAATTCACCACAAATGGCGACTTAGTCCACTTGGGAATCTCAGGGAAAGAATTTGTAGCTTTCATTCTGCACTTCCTTTCCTAACAAATGTCCAATTCAGATTATATAGAAAACAGGCTAAACGAGGTCTCCAAGCTTCAATTAGGGCTTTGTTGACTTTGATGACTTTGATGGATTGAAAAAACCTTTTTAACACTAAACTATTTAAAAAATCTACATACAAGACCCACAAAGACACATGCAAAGAGGGGGAAAGGGGTTAAGGATTAGAGAATAGGGATTTTCCTTGGCCAAACCCCAATTTGGTAATCAAACCCTAGATAATGAAATGAAATATAAAGAGAATGATGAGTAAATAACATGCAATGTAACAAACTCACCAAACCCTTGATGTTGAAATATGAAGATATGCAATGGAGTGCTCCAATGGATGCTTGAAAGTGTTTATAGTGCTTAGAATGTTTGATGATGATTAAGTAAATGAATGAATTGCTTGAATGATGAATTAGGTGTAAAATAATATGAAAAACCTTTTATTTATACTTGATTTTCCAATATTATTTGAAAATAACACATCATAGGCTAGCCTTAAGGTCAAGAGAATAAAATACCACCAGAAAATTAAAATTATTTTGACTTTTATGCCCAGTGGGACTAAGTCACCATAGGTGGCAACTTAGACCCACTAGGGAAATTTTACTAGGTGTCAGGAATTAAAGTGCATTTAATATGGTTTAACAAGATTATTGTTCAAAATACACTTAAGTAGGGCCAAAAAGTGCAATAAGGTGTTATTTAAACATAAGAAAGGGTTTAATTAGTGATGACAAGTCTAGAAAAGCATGAGAGTTTGTTACAACTCTTTACAACACTTTGAATTAAGACTTGGTAAGTGATAAAAATGGGTTATTTAAGTGAATTATAATGAAAGGGTCCTAGAAAAGTCTGAAAGTGGATTACAACACTTCACAACACTTTTACAAGACATCCTAGAAATCTTAATGACTCTCAAGGAATCAAGACCTAATGTGAATGTGTTGACCATATTAGAACATTAAATTTAGGGAAAATCAAGCCAAAGTTCATGAGAGAGTCTCAAGTAAGTGCAAAAATGTTCAACTATACATTGTTTTGGCAACAAAAAAGCATAATAAATCAATAGTTTGCATATTGTGAAAGATTATGTCTTTAAAACTCTATATATAGAGTTCTTTGTAACATATTTTATATACAGTAAATTATTTTCCAACATTGTTTCAATCCTTTGAGTAGATTTTTTAAAGTTTTATGATTGTTTTAGTTTAATTTTTCTCATATAACATAAGAGATTTAAATTTTTATATCTTTCAATCACAATAGAATTTAATTAATAGCTTCTCTTGGTTTGCAATTTCATAGACTAGTTATTGTAACATCCATAGGAGTTTGCATACACATCTAAAAGTATTAGTTCATAAATGACTAAATAAATGACTACCATGACTAAATAAAATGACTACCATGACTAAATAAATGAATATCATGAATAAATAAATGATTACCATGAATACATAAATGACTACCATGACTAAATAAATGACCAGTTAACAACAATCAATGACTAAATTAATGACTAAATATACTACCAAATTGATCAATCAAAACAACTAATAAATGAATAAAAAGGATTTATTCATGAATTTGGTTGTGTTATAAATGATTGGAAATAAACTACTAATGGTCACGCGACCAATTTTTAGTAGTTCTTTTAGTCCATTTATTGTTATTTTTCTACTAGTGATCTCGAAAAAGGATTCATTTTGAAAGGCACGATCAATTTTAAATCAAAATGCATAGTAAAATGAACAAGGAAGTCACTTTAACATAAGTAATGGATGTCTCTAACAAAATTAGATGATAATAAAGTAGTTAGAAGAAGGGGTAGACATGAGTCAAAAGCTTGAGATAAAGAGGACAATCTTAAAAATATAAAGAGGACAATCATGTCATAACACGACAAAGCTTGTATGGACAGTCACATGACTTTTCAAGAGGACAAGAAGGAAGCACAAAATAAATTAGTCTCAAAGACATAAATTATGATAGTCCATAATTACACTATCCATAGTGATCACATTTTCAAAGCATTGTAATAGTGAGGGATTAAGTAATGATGTCGAGGATAGTATTAAGGGTCTTCCTTTAATGAACAGTAATAGTCAAGTATTATGCTTTCCAAAGAGATGATAACATTGCTAGAAAATAAAATAAAATGGAATGATAATCCATATAATAAGTTGAAAATGAAGTATTCAATGTAATAAATTAGTGGAGGAATTAAAGACACAATTTCCATGGATAGTCCTTTCAATGCATATCTACCATACTAGAAAGGGAATTCATCATTCACTGAATCCTAGGATAGTCCTTGCCACATTCAAATACATATTAGGATAGTGACAACATGAATAAAGATAGTCTTTTGATATAATGCCAATTGGAAAAGGATTTGGAGACTTTTAGATCAATAAGGGTTAGTGATATGAGAATGTAGAGGATGCCCATGAAATAGATGTTAAATACCAATAGGCCACTGTGCCATAGAAAAATGGCCCCTTTTCATTGTCATGGCCTTTTAGGTTTTGTTTCATGATGTTTGATCTATTTTTCTCTTATTTTATGATGTAACATGGCTTGAACATACATATTTAGGTACTAAAATTCAAATAATGACGTCTTGTGAAGGTGTTGTGAAGTGTTGTAAAACATTTTTACACTCTTCTAGACTCTATTCATTACAATTTACCTAAAAACCACCTTTTCATCACTAAAAAAGTCTTATTTTGAAGTGTTGTAAAGTCTTGTAACAAGATTTCATGCTTTTCTAGGCATAACTTTACTATTTACCCCTTTTTTATGCTTTATTTGACCCTTTTATGCCCTTATAATCTTTAATTAAGTATATTTTTGAATGTAAACCTGACAAAAAACATTAAATACAAGATAACTCCCGACACCCATTTTTAGGTCCTAGGTGGGACCCATTCACCCTAGGTGGTGAATGAGTCCTCCTTGGCTCCAAATTCAAAATATTTCAAATTTTCATTTCAGGTTTTTATTCAAAATTAATTGATGTCAGCCAATGATGAGCTATCAACGGGTTACTAAAGCACAAGATTGTATAAATAATTGTTTTTACATCCATTCTAACCCCTATTCATTCAAGCATTCATTCACACATCATATCAAGCATTCAAGAAACTTACAACATCTTATCAAGCACTATTCAAGCATTTTGGAGCATCCATTGACACAACTTCAGATTTTCGTCATCAAGATTTTGGTAAGTTGATAGCATTTTCATGTTGTTAGTTTATCATTCTCTTGAATTTCATTATTTTATTAAAGATTTTATTACCAAAGTGGGGTTTGACCAAGGAAAACCCCTATTTGCTAACCCCTAACCATTTTTCCCCTCTTGCATGTGTGTTTGTAGACCTTAGTATGCAAATTTTACAAGCATTGAGGTGATTGAAGATTGGTCAACAAGTCAACTAGGTGCTTCAAGTCAAATCAACTCTATTTCAAGCTTCGAGAAGCTTTTATGTCTGTTTCCTGTAGAATTGACTTCAGCAACCCAACAAGCAAACATTTCTAGATCTGGTGTTGTAGAGTTGTCTCTTGATTTCTCAAAATTTTGGGAGAGAACTGATTCGCCAGTAGTGGCAAATGAGTCCCACCTAAAGACTAAAAATATAGATTTTGTCATATTCCAGATCCTGATAGTCAAAAACTTGATTCCCAACAGATTTCACCAGTAGCAGGACTAATTCGCCACCTAGGGAAAATGAGTCCCACTGTTGATTTTTCAGTAATTTCAGACAACATTCTACAGATTCTAGATTCCTCAAATCTTGCCTAGGTGAACTCTATTTCATCCCATTTCTTTCTATTTTGCATTTCATTCATCTTTTAGTTTATTGTTTGCATATCACAGTGTGTTTTCTAGTATACCTTAAATCTTAGTTTTCAATTCATAATAATTCATTTAAATCACTTAATTGTATTTAGGGTATGTGCGGGATCATCATGGAAAAAATAGGCCCTTAAGTGGCAAAAAAATTAGAAAAATCAGAGTTAGGTAACTTGACATAAAAATTTGAATAAGTTATCTATATTATTTCAAAAATATGTAAGAATAGAATCTGTAGCAAATTGAGTGTAGTTTGTAAACTACTAGGTTTGTTGAAAAAATAAAGAAATATATTTGGTGAAAATTTGAAATTTCAATGCAGTAGTACTTAAATTTCAAGGAAAAAATAAGAAGTAGGTGTCTGTCTGACCACCCTAACCACAATAAAAGGATAATATTTTTTTATAATATTTTAGATATAAGTAAAGGACTCATGTCTCGATGTGATGCATATTTTTTGTAATTTTTCCAAGTAAATAATTAATTATTATTTTTTTATTACAACTTTTAAAAAATATAAAAAACTCGTATGTATGACCACCTTAACTTGGTCAAAATGTCATGAAATTCAATTTTTATTTTTTTAATCCTATAGTATGCAAAGCATAGAATGTGACACATGTTTTGGATTCAAAAAATGTGATACCATTTGAAAGCTATAGGTGTTTTTCAATCAGTCTATCAATCAGGACTTTAGTCATAATTTGAATAGAAAATGAATAATAATTACTTATTAAATTCAAAGTAAAGCATAATTTATATTGGTGGAAAGATAAGAATATCCTTTAAAAACCCTTTTCGTTTCATCAATTTTGGGTAAAAAAAGTCGCTAGCCACATACCCATCATATTGCCACTTTTTGGCCCATCATGATCCTGCACATACCCTTTAGTTCACTTCATTTAGCTTCAATAACATCACACATAACATAGTTTGAATGAATCCCTTAGAATTTTTGGCCCTACCTCTCTCCTTTAAGGTGAAAAACCCTAGAAGAGCTAGAGAAGTGCATGGTGCCAAAAATCTACGATTCATTTTGGTGAACCTGCATTTTGAATAGTTTGCATTTTTGATTTCATTCACATATTGCATCCTAGATTACATTTGCATTAAAATTCAATTAGGATTTTTTTTTTTTTGCATTCTAGGATTTCTCACATTGCATTAGTGAATGCTTTGTGTAGATTTCATTCTTGCATTACATATCATTGGAAAAAATAAAAATCTGCATTTTGCATTCTTAATTGCATTCTATAGAGCATTAAAATCATTTTATTCTTTTTGAAAAACACAAAAAAATATCATACTGGGACTCATTCGCCACCCTGGGTGAATCAATCCCTCTGCACTTTTGAAACAACATTTCTAGTATCTTTCTCGCATTTTCATGCATTACATTTTCCTATTCTTGCATTCTATTTTAATTTCCAGAATCTCTGTTTTTAATCATTTATTACATCTTAGTTTACTTGCATCATGGAATTTTCTTTTAATAAAATTTGGAATTCATTAAAATCATTGGTAGACATGTCCAATTGTTCCTTTGGCTTTGACCCTAATGACATTTATTTGCCTCATGCTCCTTCAACTCCTCATGATTGTACTCCTCATGAAGTAGACATCATTAGAGAAGATGATGATAGCTTGAACAAGTTCTACAATGAATATCTTGATCACATTGAAGCCAATGCAACCTTCTATCCATCCATGAAGTCCCAAGATCTCCCTTTTGTTGCACCTCCTAATCACTTTGCATATTTGCATCCTTAAATCAATGAATGACCTATGGTTCCTCCCTCAAGTGGACCTTGTTCCTCTAAAAAAAACTCACAACCATACTATGATCACAAAGTTACAAACACTCCCATAAACCTTGAAGACACATGTGGAAAAGGTTTCACTATTCTAAGAAAAAAAGGTTGTGATACAAAACATGAACATGACATTTATCAACTTCTTGAACAATAGCCAACTGATGCACACATAACCAGATTAGGATATCAAGATCCTTCTCATCCTGATAGGCCTCCTTTTCAACCTAGGAGACTTTGGGATGCTAGTACAGTGATCTTGGATGCTCCTCTTGACTTAAACATTCTCCTTTCCCGTGAACAACCATTACCTCTTTCTGATGACAAGTATGTTAGGATCCCTATGGGTTCTCTTCCTCCTATTCATGAACAAGGAGAGTCTAGCAAGCAAAAACCACCTTACAAATTAAAGAAACTCAAGTTTCCTATGCATCCTCCACTCGAATGTGACATGAGACTTCAACTAATTTTAAACAAAGGTCTCATACTTTTACCACCTATGAACAGGTTTGTTATTTTCCCTAAAGAATCTAACATACCATTTTACAAATATCATCACATTCTTGGTTGTCAAATAGAATAATTTCGGACATTGAAGGACATACTGGATAAGTATCACTTCATTGATACCGACTGTTTCCCCATCATACCTTAAAACAACCAAATCCTATCATCATGCCATAGTTGTAGGATTCTTTATTCTCACTATCACATAATCCTTTTCCATCACTCACTTCGGCTCATTCTTTCCTTTACACTTTGTGGCCTGGCAAGAAATTATTAGCCTTGTCCTTGTAATGCATTTGTCTTTCTCTCTTAACTATGTTAAATTCCTTTTCTTATTAACCATTTAAGATTGAGAAACAAATAACTTAGTTAATGGTTGACTTACATTTGCATTATTTGTTCCTTTTATTTTTCCTCTCTTGTGTGTATCATGTTCCCCCGTAACATGCATTTGATGTTCTCTCTTGTCGTAAACTTCCTCTATTTGTACCTCTCTTCTTCTATATCTCGTGCATCTTCGATTTTTCTCTTTTTGTTTTGTGTTCTCCTTTTGGAGATGATGCAAGGCATTGAGACTGAAATGTCCCTGTCATGTTGACCCAAAAGCTTTTTTCATTTTCTTTCACCTTTTTTTTTTTCTTTCTTTTCACTTGTGTTTTCATTTTTGGGATGATGCAAAGCATTGAGACTGCAATGTCTCTTATATGTTGACCCAAAACAGACTTTCTTTTTCTTTTGTTTTGACTCTCTTTGTATCATTCTTCCAGTTCTATGTTCTTTGGGGAATGATGACAGTTTTGAGCTCTTTCATAAAAAATATTGCAGCAATGAACATACTAACCCCAAATCCATAGATCCCTTATGTGATTGGTGTGCTCTTTTCTGAGGGGCAACTCCCTTTCTTTTTCTTTCATTTTCATTGATATGACAAAACCTAACTTCGAAACATATGACTTGGCATAGGGCTTTCCATGTTGACTCTCATGTCTTTTTTTCCTTTTGCATTTTTTTCCCTTTGCTACTTTAAAGTAATTTCTCATAGAACGATGTGCAGCAATTCCTTTAAAGTGGGGGGCATACATTACCATAATTCATTTGTATTCTTGGTTCCTAGTGTATCCTTGTCATTCATATGATGCATTTGTCACTTTGTGGATGACATTGGGTGTGATGTCCTTCATAAGTGTGATCTATCTTAGCATATTACATTCCTCTTGGTGGCCTGATGCGATGCACTACATCCCCTAAGTTGTGAATATACTATTCTTTGATTGGTCCTCTCTTGGAGACATTAGACACAATGTTTCGTAAGTGACTAACCTTGTATAAAATTAACAAGTCTCCTTTGAACTTTACATCTTTTACATTTTACATTTTACATTTTTACATTTTGCATCTTTGCCACCTTGCATAATGCAACTTGCATGCCTGTGGTACCTTGTGTTTTGTTCATTAGTTCTAAGCATACAGAGCTTTGCTTGTCTCATGGAGCATGAATCAACATTTTTCCTTGTGGCACCTTGTTAAAGTTATTAGGAGGTATAACTTTGATATGTTTGAGCAGGAAGCGCACCTAGCAACATGAATTTTCCCCATAGCCACCCTTGTGTGTGTGAGTGCATACCAACTAGTGTATGTATCTTACCTTTTGGGATTTCTCACCTCATAGATGATCAAAAGTTCTATGGCCCTAGAGTGAGAATCCTCGTGCCTTCTCACCCAATGGACCGCCATGATTTTTTTTTCCCCAGAGTGAGTATACATTCTCAATCAACCTAGATCTAATCTATAACTAGTTGGACAAATGATCGAAGCTTCATCTGATTCTCAACACTTGTATGTTCCTTTGTTCTTATGCTTAGTTTTCCATGGGATCATCTTGGGGGCTTGATCATCCCTCTTGATCTTTGTTATTCCATCTTGCTAATGTAAGTGCATTTGAACCCTCCTCTCAATGGTCATGGCTACTTTAGTGTGAGTTTGAAGCAAGTTCATCCTCTCATTAAAGTGGGGGCTAAATGTGTCATAAAAAACCATCCCCTTGTCATTTTCATGGCCTTTTAGGTCTTTTTTCATGATGTTTGATCTATTTTTCTATGATTTTATGATGTAACATGGCTTGAACATGCATATTTAGGTACTAAAATTCAAATAATGATGTCTTGTGAACATGTGGTGAAGTGTTGTAAAGAATTTTTACACTCTTCTAGACTGTATTCATTACAATTTACCTAAAAACCACCTTTTCATCACTAAAAAAGTACTATTTTGAAGTTTTGTAAAGTCTTGTAACAAGATTTCACACTTTTCTAGGAATAACTTCACTATTTACCCCTTTCTTATGCTTTATTTGACCCTTTTATGCCCTTAGAAGTTTTAATTAAGTGTTATTTTGAATGTAAACCTGACAAACAACATTAAATACAAGATAATTCCCAACACCTATTTCCAGGTACTAGGTGGGACCCATTCGCCAGGGGTGGCGAATGATTCCCCCTTGGCTCCAAATTCAAAATAGGTTTTTATTCAAAATCACTTGATGTCGGCGTGTGATGAGCTATCAATGGGTTACTAAGGCACAAGATTGTATAACTAAGTTTTTTTACGTCCATTTTAACCCCTATTCATTGAAGTATTCATTCAAGCATCTTACAACATCTTATCAAGCAATATTCAAGCATTTTGGAGCATCCATTGACACAACTTCATATTTTCATCATCAAGGGTTTGGTAATTTGATAGCATTTGCATATTGTTAGTTTATCATTCTCTTTCATTTTATTATTTTATTAAGGGTTTGATTACCAAAGTGGGGTTTGACCAAGGAAAACCCCTATTTTCTAACCCTCCACCATTTTTCCCCTCTTGCATGTGTGTTTGTATACCTTTGTATGCATATTTTACAAGAATTGAGGTGATTGAAGATTATTCAACAAGTCAACTAGGTGGTTCAATTGAAATCAACTCTATTTCAAGCTTGGAGAAGGTTTTGTCTGTTTCCTGCAGAATTGACTTCGGCAACCCGACAAGCTAAAACTTCCAGATTTGGTGTTGCAGAGTTGTCTCCTGATTTCTTTGAATTTTGGGAGAGGATTGATTTTCCACTAATGGAAAATGAGTCCACCTTAAGACTAAAAATCTATATTTTGTTAGATTTTGGATCCTGACAGTCAAAAACTTAATTCTCGATAGATTTCACTAGTAGCGGGACTAATTCGCCACCCTGGGCAAATGAGTCCCACTATTGATTTTCAATAATTTCATACAACATTCTACAGATTCTAGATTCCTTAAATCTTACCTAGGTGTAGTCTATTTCATCCCATTTCTTTCTATTTTGTATTTCATTCATCTTTTAGTTCATTGTTTGCATATCACAGTGTGTTTTCCAGAATAGCTTAAATCTTAGTTTTTCATTCATAATAATTCATTTAAATCACTTAATTTCATTTAGTTCACTTCATTTAGCTTATATAACATCACGCATAACATAATTTGAATGAAACCCTTAGCATTTTTGGCCCTACCTCTCTTGTTTTAGGTGAAAAACCCTAGAAGAGTTAGAGAGTGCATTGGAGCCAAAAATATACGATTGAACCACTACTTTGACACAAGGAAGGTTAATGTCTTAAATGTCTCTTACAAGGAAGTATTTTGATGTAACCTTCATACAAATCAATTACATAAAAGATATTTGAAGTTGAAAACAAAAACTATGTAAATCAATAAAATATGTCATTAGATTCTTCATATGGAACACATACAATCATCATTATAAAAATAAATCCCTCTCAATAATCTATGTATGCACACAATAGGGATTTGATTCAACATTAAAATGAAACCAATACAATCCAATGTCATGTTTGTTATTTGAAATTTCACACAAAATTTATATGCTAATCATGTAAAACAATGAATGTCACTAACCATAATGCATGAATAAGCACAGAAGGCACACCATAAGAGATTGATGCACACTAGTTGAGACACATGCTTCAAACAAAAGAAATGACTCTATTAGGATACTATTCCATTTATTCTAATCAGCCTTGATCCATACCACATTTCATTTAAACCATCACACACAAAGTTAATTCCACATAACCATGATGCATTGAAAAGCACTCCAAGCATTCCATATGAGTTTGAAATAACCTCTAAGAAAAAAATCATACACAATCATGAAAAATTCATTCAATCATGTGAAAAATTAATATCACTCAACTATGATGCATAAACAATCACACCAAGCATTTCATATGAGTTTTAAATAACCTCTAAACAAAACACACACAATCATGTGAGAAAATAATATCACTCAACTATGATTCATAAACAATCACACCAAGAATGTTATATGATCTTGATATAACTTTCAAACAAAACTCATAAAACTCAATAGTATATGCTATTATTACTTGTAAATAAAACCCAACATGCAACTAAATGATGTCACTATACCCTTCATTCTACAAATGTCATACAACCATCATGTAGAAGCTTCAATGTGACTCAACCATAATGCATGAGAAATTAGCTTTCAAATGAAATCCATACAAAAAAATGTAACCTTAACACAAAAGCTAAAACAATTGTAATATGTTATGTCATATATGGAATTCTACATTAATGCACACCATATGCCACATTATATTAAAATAATTAGACATAATATTGAATTCCAATCAGCCATGAGACATGGACAAACACTTTAGGTTTGACATAGTAGTTTGATGTCTAATAGGAATTTGATAAATTTCACTTAACCCTAATACATATTCACACTAAGAATCCTCATAAAAGTCAATGACATACATGCCATTAAACCCTTGACAAAAAAATATATAATCAATGACACTTGGTTAACATCATCAACCTTAATGCACAAGAAAACCAAACACTCCATAATGGTTATGTGTAAATTAGCTATACAAATCTCTTACAAAACACATAAGACTCAAATCCTTCACATGTCATAATGAAGCACAAGAGTCAACCATGATACATGGACAAGTACACAAGGCATATCTTGGGAGTTCTTTGTAACCTTAATAAACCCATACAAATCAATCAAATATACACCATCATAAACTTAAAAAAAATCCATAGAAATTAATGGTATATTACTAGACCCTTTACACAAAATTCATATAGGTACAATGAAAAAGACTAAACTCCACAAACCATGATGGAAACAGACTACTTTAAGAAATAAAAATGGAATAGATAATATTTTTTGTGTTGAGTTGAAATCCTCTATATAAGTTTACAAGGATTCATCTAAATTATGTCATTTTTTTCATTTTTTTCTTCAAACTACTCAAAATTTTGACTTTTTATACAACTTCCATCTACTTCAATGTTTATTTCTATGTAAAAATATTATGATTACTAAAATTATGAAAATAATGGTCTATATTATCAAAATTAAACAAAAACACTCATAATAAACATTTTAATTCAACAATAATTAAAACATTACCTAAGATAATCAAATTTGAAGTAGAAAATTCAAATTATCTTCTTTTACATTTTCCAACAAATAAGTTAGTGCTCAAAAGGTGATGGAATAAGAAAAATATGGTACTACAAGAAGTCAATTGCATGAAAAGGAGTTTCCTTATCGGAATAAGTGCACTACTAGATAAAAGCAAGGAATTGTGGGCCTCTATCACAAATCAAATAATGTTTTTATAGTTTTTGGTAAAGGCCATTTGGTTCTCGCCAAATTTTGTGGGTTATAAATGTGTTTTATAGAGTAGTTATAGTTCGGAAAGAACCAAATGTGTTGTTTAGAGTCCTTACAATTTTGTGAGGGCCAAATTAGCTCTATAGAGAATATGCAAGTGTGAATGCCTCAATCCTACATAGAGACCTACAAATGGGAGAGAGAAGAGTGGGAGAGACTTAGAGAAGTGGAAAGGGATGGAGGGAGAGGTTTAATGAGATTTACTTATAATGATGATGATAAGGTAGAATAGTGGGGGAGACCTAGAGGACTAGTAATGGGAAAAGGAGTGAGAGACCTATAGATGGCTAAGTAGGGATAGAGAGGAAAACAAGGAGTGACTAAGAGACATAGAGAGGGGAGAGGTAGAGACGTGAGGGGGAGAGAGAGGTGATTGATTAAGGAGAGGGAGAGAGAAAGGGAAGTAATTGTAGAGGAGTAAGAAGGGATGGAGGGAGAGGTAAACGTAGAGAGGGTAGGGAAACTAAAGATGAGAGTGAGAATAATGAAGAGAAAGAGATGGCTAAAGAGTGATGGAGAGGTAGAAAATGAGTGAGTAAGAGACCTAGATGGGGAGAGATAGAGAGGTGAGGGGGGGAGAGAGGTGAGAGATAGAAGAGAGGGAGAGAGAGAAAGTGAAGTATTGGTATAGGATTAATAAGGGATGAAGGTAGAGTTAGACATGGAGGGTTTGAGAGGCATGGGGAAGGAGTTAGATAGAGAGGCGATGACATTAAAATGGGAGAGAGATGAATTAAGAGAAAGAGATGGCTAAGGAGGGATAAAGAGGCTGGAAAGGAGTGACTCAAATACATAGAGAGGTGAGAGATAGAGAGGTGAGGGGAGAAAGAGAAGAAAATGAGAGAGAGAAGTTCACAAAGAACGAAATAGGGGTAAGGAGGAGGGAGAGAAGTGGATAGGGAGGGAAATAACTAGAGATACTTGAGAGACAGAGGTGAGAGAGCTATAAACTAGGGAGAGAGGGGTAGGTAATGAGACAAGGAGAGAGACCTAGAGATGGTTAAGGAGGAATGGAAAGGAAGATAAAGAGTAACTAAGAGACCTAGAGAGGGGAGAGGTAGAGAGGTGAGGGTGAGAGATAGAAGAGAGGGAGAGAGAAAGGGAAGTATTGGTATAGGAGAAATAAATTATGGAAGAAGAGGTAGAAATGGAGGGAATGAAAGGCACATGGAAGGAGTTATACAGGTGATGACGTATAGAGGGAGGGACAAAGAAGAGGGGAGGGAGAAGAACAAAGAGAAATATATTTATTAGGAGGGATAGAGAGGGGAGAGTTAGAGAGGTTAGGGGAGAGAGATAAGAAAATGAGAGAGAGATGTTCACAAAGAGGGAGAGAGTGGTAAGGAGGAGGGTGAGAGGTGGAGATGGAGGGAAATAACTAGAGAGCTTGGAGAGATATAGAGGTGAGAGACCTATAGCCTAGGGAGAGAGGGGTAAGAGATAGAGGGGAAGAGATAGGGGTAAGAAAGATAGAGGGGGGAGAGGGGTGGGTAATGAGACAATGAGTGAGAGGTAGAGATTTCTAATGAGGAATGGAGAGGTAGATAAGGAGTGATTGAGAGACCTATAGAGGGGAGAGGTAGAGTGGTGAGTGAGAGAGAGAGGTGAGAGATAGAAGATGGGGAGAGATAAATGGAAGTATTGGTAGAGGAGTAATAAGGGATGGAGGGAGAGATAGATATAAAGGGAGTGGAGATGGAAGGAGTGGATGGATGAAGGGATGGAAAAAGAAGAGGAGAGAGAGAAGAAAAGATGGATGGGGTAGGATAGAGAGCTGAAAGGAGGAATCAAATAAAAGAGGGGAGAGGTAGAGGTGAGAGAGATCAAATGAGATAGAACAAGGAAAAGAGGGGAGGGGAACGGGAGAGATAGTGGAGAGGAGAGATGGGGGTAGGAGGATGGCAGGAGGATGGAGTGGCAGGAAGGAGTGGACAAGAGAGGGAGATGGAGGGGACATGGAAGAGGAAAGATGGATGGAGGTAGGACATGGATAGAGAAGAAAGAGAAAGATATGTCCATGGGGTAGAGATGCCAAAGGGCCGACATAGAGAGGGGATAGGTAGAGAGGTGAGTGGAGAGACAAAAGAATTCTATAAAGAGGGAAATATTGGTAAGGAGGAGGAAGAGAGATGGAGAGGGAGGGAAATATCTAGAGAGCATGAAGAGATATAGAGGTTAGAGACCTACAGCCTATGAAGAGACGGGTGAGAAATAGAGGGGAGAGAGGGGTGGTTAATGATACAAAGAGTGATAGGTAGAGATGGCTAAGGAGAGATGGAGAGGAAAACAAGGAGTGATTGAGATGCGTAGAGAGGGGAGAGGTGGAGAGGTGAGGGGGAGAGAGAGGTCAGAGATAAAATAGGAGAGGGAAATGGAAGTATTGGTAGAGGAGGAACAAGGGATGGAGGGAGAGATTGAAATAGAGGGAGTGAGAGGAATAGTGAAGGAGGAGTTAGAGAGGTGATGATGGAGAGAGGAAAGGGAAAAATAAGAGAGAGAGAAGAACAAAGAGAAAGAGATGGCTAAGGAGGGATAGATAGGCTAGCAAGGAGTGACTCGGAAACTTAGAGAGGGGAGATAGAAAATATAGCAAAAAGGGAAAGAGGGAGTGAAATAAATAGAGAGCCTTAAGAGATGTATAGGTGAGAGAAATAGGGGGAGAGATAAGAGTGAGAGATATAGAGGGGGGACATGGGTGGGTAATGAGACAAGGAGTAAGAGACTTAGAGATGGCTAAGGAGGGATGCAGAGGAAAAAATTAGTGTCTTAGATACTTAGAGAGGGGAGAGATAGAGAGGCGAGGGGGAGAGAGAGGTGAGAGATAGAAGAGAGGAAGAGAGAATAATTGAGGTATTTCTAGAGGAGTAAGAAGGGATGGAAGGAGAGATAGATAGGAGGGAGGGAGAAGCATATGGAAGGAGGAGATAGAGAGGTGATGAAATAGAGAGGGGTGGGATAGAGAAATGGGAGAGAGAAGAACAAAGAGAAAGAGATGGCTAAGGAGGGATATAGAGGTTGGCAAGGAGTGACTCAAATAATTAGAGAGGGGAGAGGTAGAGATTTGAGGGGAGAGAGAGAGAATAAAATGAGAGAGATAATTTTAGAAAGATGGAAAGAGGGGTAAGGAGGAGGGAGAGAGGTGGAGATGAAGGGAAATAAATAGAGAGAGAAAGAAGAGGTGGAGACTTACACCTCAAAGGGAGACAAATAAAGAGAGGGGATGAGAGAGAGAAGGAGGAGAGAGATGGGTAGAGGAGGTAGAGGTAGAGAGGCAAGAGAAGGAGGGAGAGTCCTAGAGATTGGATAGAGAGAGGGTGGGAGGGAGAGGTAGTTATTGAGAAAAGGAAATAATAGAGGTAGAGAGAAGAAGAGAGAGGTAGGGAGAAAAGGATATAGACGTGGATAAGGAGGGATGTAAAGGTAAAGAGGGAGATAGGGAGAGAGTGGAAGAGACCTATAGAGGTGGGAGAGAGAAGAGAAGGAGAGAGAAAGGGAAGTAATGGTAGAGGGGTAACAAGGAATGTAGTGAGAGGTACACATAGAGGAAGTGAGAGACATAGGGAGGAGTAAATAAAGAGGTGATGTCCTAGAGAGAGGATGGGGAGAGAATAATTGGGTGAGAGAGATAGAGGGGGAGAGAGGTGGCTAATGAGACAATGAGGGAGATACTTGGAGATGGGGAGAGAGAGAGAGGGTGGGAGGGAGAGGTAGAGATAAAGAGAAAGGAGATAGATGGGTGAGAAATAGTAGCAAAGGGAGAGCAAAGAAGAGAGAGGTAGGGACGCAAGGATGCAGATGGGGTTAAGGAGGGAAGGAAGGTAGTGGGTGGAGATGAGAGAGAAGAAGGACACGGAAGGAAGGAAAGATATAACTATCCATCATCAATCATAAACTATAAACTATAAGCCTTATCTACGAGGGGGAGGGAGAGACAAAAAGAAAGTGAAGTTGGGTTTAGTATTTACCAATGCGATCAAGTTGGTAAGTGCCAAATTTGGTGCTCGCCAAATTTGGTGCTCGACAAATTGATTCATTTACGAAACACCAACCTAAAGGGTTGTATTTTTCCTTGGACATCCAACTTGAAGGTTTAGACAATCATTTAATGCCAAAGACATGATTTTTTGAAAGTGTAACAAAATTTCACACTTTTTTGGTTGTGTTATATGTCAAGCTTGAATGTCTTTTAATCCAAGTTTATAAATAGGCCATGATGTTAGGCTCTCTCTTACCTATATAACCTATAAGCAACTATCCATCATCAATCATAAACTATAAAGGGAGAGGGGGGGGAGAGACAAAAAGAAAGTGAAGTTGGGTTTAGTATTTACCAATGCGATCAAGTTGGTAAGTGCCAAATTTGGTGCTCGCCAAATTTGGTGCTCGACAAATTGATTCATTTACGAAACACCAACCTAAAGGGTTGTATTTTTCCTTGGACATCCAACTTGAAGGTTTAGACAATCATTTAATGCCAAAGACATGATTTTTTGAAAGTGTAACAAAATTTCACACTTTTTTGGTTGTGTTATATGTCAAGCTTGAATGTCTTTTAATCCAAGTTTATAAATAGGCCATGATGTTAGGCTCTCTCTTACCTATATAACCATATAATTTTTTTTAATTTTTTGATTATGTTAATGTTTTCAACTATAACTTCTCTTGTTAGTGCCTCTATTTTTTGTCAAAAACCAACATGTGCTAGTTTCAGTATACTCATTCATCAGATTTTGAAACAAATTACATTTTTATAAACTAGAATCCATTCTATACATAATGAAAAAAAATGATTAGTTTCAAAAAAATATAGGGTGGAGCATAGTCAAATTTTAGCTTTTCAGGATGTGTCCACTTTGAAAATTACTAAAATATTATATATTCATTAAAAAATTAGTCTAATAAACTGGGATAAACTACATGATGTTAGCTAATTTCTCACTATAGCAAGTTTTTAGGGAGGCCACAATAGATTTTTTGTTGTGTTTTTGATAAAAACAAAACCACTTTTGGTGGCCCCCCTTTTTCAAACCCTTAATCCTCATTATTTTCAAAAAAATTAGTAGCTTGGAAAGTAGATTCAGAGCACTACAACTCTTCATCTTGTTGCATCTTTAAATTTTGAGCATAACTATTTTCATTTTCTCGTGAAAATTAGAATTTGTTGATTTTAGAAAAAAAATGTTGCATCTTAAGAGCCATTTTTGTGTCAAAACTTGGTGCACATACCCCCTTATCATCATTGATCTATACTATCATTCAAACCAAATACATATCATATCCTAATAAAATTTAATATTATTAAAAGTATAATCTAGATCCTAATCTCTATATCCACTAACTTATTTTTTGCTTAAGAACATGTCTATCTAAAGTAGTGTATTGTGTTAGCATTATCATTTTGATTGTCCTAACTTGGGAACTTGGCTCCCCCAAGCTAGATATTAAAATCCCCATCCAAGACTTTCTGAAGTGATTATCCAATCTTAGGTAAGTAATCATCCTTTATCAAAGCATCTGTTAGGTTATTATCAAAGCCTAATTTAAGCAAAAAAATCCCTATCAATCAAAGGATCTAGGTTTACTTGAGACACTATTGGTCTTGTTTCATTTCACACTTATTTTATCTCCTTAGTTGTCCAAGTTTTATCCATCATTATCTCCATTTTATCCATCATTATCCCCTTTCCATCCAATAGTATCCAATTTCTATCCATCATTATCTCCTTCCTATCTAATCATTCCAATCATATCAAATTAAATTTGTATCCTTCGCCCTCTTTCATCCTTTCATCCTTTCATCATTAATCTTTTTTATCTATTCCAACCATTCCTATGTATCTCTTTTGGATTCCTATCACAATTTCACAAGAAAAAAAAACAAATTATGGCCTCCCAAGAGTTCCCATCATCATTCAATGACATGATCTTTAAATAAGTGGTCCTTCAATTTCCTATGGAGAACCAATTCCCATCTCTATTATACATCATACATGATCAATATTCAAGTGAGAAATATTCATCCACATCCCAATAGTACATTGCTTAATACACCCAAGATATGGACTTAATACATAGATACATCATCAAGAATCATGATCAATACATCCTTAGGTTAGCAAATAAAGATGTCAAATTACCCCATAACTTTGACATCTCTCAAATCATCCAACAACCTCCTTTTACACCCCCATCTTATATTCACCATAACCCAACCAATCTTTCTATTTTTCTAGTCATCATGATCCTTTATATCTTCCATCTTCTTCTAATATCCATATTTCATCTCAATCCATCAATCCCACATCCTACTTACATATTAAAATCCCATCTCATGCATAAAAAATTCATCGCATATCCCATTACCTCAAATTCCCCATCCCTTCTCACCACATCTTAAAATCCATCACATTAAACACATTAAATCACCTTCAAACATCTATCCCCATCTCATACACTCATCATCTTATCAATACTAGCACATATCATCTTCACAACCTCCCATCTCCAACTATCAACCACCACATCTCAATTTCACAAGTAATTTGGCCCAAGACATTCAAAAAATTAATGATACCCCTAAGGGAATTCAACTAGGACATCACAATAAATATTGATTGTTCTAATAATTATGTCCTTATCCTTTCATCATGTCCATCACAATGATCCCCTTTCCAAAAAAATTTGAGACGCCTAAATTTGAAAAGTACAAAAGAAAGGTAGATCCTAGGGAGAACCTTTTAAATAATTACACATTAAATGCTAATAGTTGTCTTATCTTGATGCATGACTCTTGAGGCTATTCCCTAGAAGCTTCAGTGGAAAAGTCCTTGATTGATTCACAAATCTCCCTCATGGGACAATCACCACATTTTTATAGCTAGCCACTATATTTTTTACACATTTTCACAATAAAATAGAGCATGATATCTCCATGATGGATATTTTAAACACTAAACAAAATAGTGGTGAATGATATGCCTTATTCTTGCAAAGATAGATACATCTTTCTAGTCACTTTCCATGGCCCTTACCCAAAAAAAAATTCATCACTATATTTTACAAGAACTTAAATACTAAATTGGGCTTCCATATTTGAATGTGGTATGATCTCTCCTTTGAAGAGATTATAGAAAATGAGTTATCAAAAAACAACTTATATCCAAAGGACTATTCAATATTTATAAAGAAGGAAAAGACAACGATGATCAATCTAGTGATAAATCCCATTTTTTGAATTAAAAAAAAATTGTATTCAATGATGGTGTGATTGATGAAAAATATGTTCAAAAAATTAAAATTTCTCCACCATAATCATCTCAAAAAAATCTATCTCCCCAACATAATGTGGTTATCCCTAAGGGTCAACCAAAAAGATATACTCGACAAGAATATAATCCCTCGGGTGAACCTATCAAATTGGTCCTACAATAGCTATTATGATCCAACATGATCCAATTGTTGTTGGAAATATGATTTTCATTGATATAAAAGGGCATCATAGGGTATTCATGGTGGTCATTGATGTTAGTGGTCACTAGCACAAAAATATTGTTTACGATTGCACAGTGTAGGTCATTGATGAAAAGTTGCAAATTTTGTCAAGCAACATTGCAAAAGTTGCACAAATGTGACCTATTCTTATAGAGGAAGATGTAGATAGTTGCAGAGGATATAGATAACAAATTTGATATGGGTTTTTCGAGTACATATCAGATGTATGGTCTATAGGTCTAGGTGATAAGAGTTCAGCTCAGAAATAAATTATTTCTACTCTTTGGTCTAGCTAGGGTTTTACAAAAAACCCTAAGGGTTTTATTCATAGTGCTACATAATTTCTATTTTTGTATTGACTAGAAATAGGTAGTTACAAGATGCTTAAGTTATAACTTAAGACCTATAGGTCATCGTGTTACCAACCCCTTCATCCTAATGATTACTAGCTGATGGAAAGGTAAGGACCTTAGTATTTTCTAGGTCTAAATGCTTAATATTTTCCCAAGAATGATACATGGTCAAGATCTTTTTAGGAAGATCAAACAATTTCTACATGTCTGCAAGAACTTTGGTAGGCTTGATATTTTTGATTGTGGAAACATAGAATCATGCTAACTGTCTAATGGGACCACTTTCAAGGCCCTTTTCTTTGAAAATATTGGCATCTATGATGAATAGGGTGTTAAATTTCAATGATTGTTGCAACATTTCCTTTTCAATCCACTTTGACATAGTTAAATATGTTATTAAGTGATACAACTCCATGTGTCCAACATGATCTTTGTGAGACAGATGGAATATTTCTACTACTCTATAGAAAGAATGGAGGGTCTCTATTTTGGCTTTGAAAGAACACATTATGATGATGCGTGTCCATGATGGGGTAGCTTAGCTAAATTCAGCCCAAAGAAGGAGTTTGATTGTAGATCCATGATTGATATTCAAAGGAGATTTGATCGAACGATTGCATTTTAAAGATGAAGTATAGATAATGATGACCATTAGATCATGGTGTGAAGTTGTAGATCTATGAATAGTATTTAAATATTTGATCTTCTCAACAGTTAGGTGGTGGAACTCTTAGTCAAGCGATGGAACTCAACACAAAGGATAAAATTAATTACAGTAATGATGTATTTTTATTTATGGATTGAAATATATTGATGACATCATTAAGGCATAGATAGCTAAAAAAATTCATAACTATTCAATCATGCAAGAATTTTCATTTAATACATATCAAATCTAGGGTTTGATACATACTAAAAATAAAATAATACAAAGAATGGTGGCAATGGTGCATGGCTCAAGAAAATGAAGACTTATGAGTTAATAAAAAAGTAGATGAGTCTAACAGAGTTAAGGGAATGAGGAGAGACCTAGATTGAATGTAGATATATATCCTATAGGATACACACTCAATAGTAGGATACATGAGAGGTATGTTGATGAAAAGTTAGCAGCATAGAGAGGAAAAGCTTTTGTAGATGTTAAGAAAAGAAGATGTTCTAAATAGTAGTTAGTAGAGAAGAAGAAGAGGATGACCAAATGTAGAATAGGTCTATAACATAGATTTGAATTTAGTTGAATTTAGTTGAATCATTTGTAATCAAGAGTTGTAACTCCATAAATATGATAGGTTGGTGCCATCAGAAATCCGATTAGGTGCTCAATTAGGGAGTAGGTGCTTCCTTAGAGTTAGTGTTGGGGACTGGTGTCTCCTTAGGGTTGGTTTCATTAAGAAATTGTAACTAGTAATGTTTCTATTGTGAGGTTGGATTAGGTTAATAGATCCTACCAGCTATTCTCACCATGGTTTTTCATATAATGTGATTTCCACGTATATTTTGTGTTATTCCTACTTGTGTGTGTGATATCTACATGCTCTTCTAATTTTCATTAAAAGTGATAAAGGTTAATTTTAAAATTAATCCACTAATTTACCCCCTATCAATAGATAGTTATGTTCTAACAATTGGTATTAGAGCACTAGGTCCTTTGAAGAAGCCTAATCATCTCAAGTAGATCTTGGACAGTGAACACAAATCGCTAGTCAAGAAGGTTTTTCCCCAAAAAAAGCACCTCTCTTTGATGGGTCAAACTATTTTTCTTGAAGTATAAGGATGGAAGCCTATCTATCATATTTAGGGTTTGATGTTTGGATGTATGTGGTAAATGCTTATGTTATTCCTTCTCCACTTCCCACTGACTAGGTTTTTAAGAAAGGATATGAATCAAATGCAAATGCTAAGAATGCACTTCTCTATGGATTGGAAAATTTAGAGTTTGTCAATTTCATGCACTATCAAAAAATCCAAGAGATTTGGAGAAAATTAAAGAGAATATATGAAGTTTATGATAAGGTAAAGCAAGCCAAGATGCAAACTTACAATGGTAAGTTTGAAAGTCTTAATATGAATGATGAAGAGAAAATTATAGACTACCTCCTTAAGGTACATGAAATAGTCAATGCAAATAGAGGCCTTGGAGAGGAGATGAAATAATCTATCATTGTCAAAAAGGTCCTAAGATCCCTACCATCTAGTTATGACTTTAAAATATTTTCAATAAAGGAATTAAGAGATCTAAATAAACTAACTGTTGATGAGTTGCATGGCACTTTGACTTCCTATGCGAAGATAACAAGAGATGTAGATACCAAGACAGCCTAGATCTGATCCACAACTAGCTGGACAAACGATTGAAGCTTGATCCATCATTTTCACCCCTTCATTTCCATTGAATGATTTTGTATCTTGGGGGCTTGACTTAGGATCTTTGATCCTTAGGGCTTGGCCACCTCTTTTGATTCTTTTCATTCTTTGTCATTTGCATCTATGTATGAGGACCTCTCTTGAATTTCTATTTTAGTGTGAGTTTGAAGCAAGTTCATCCTCTCACTAAAGTGGGGGCTAAATGTGCCATAGAAAAATGGTCCATTGTCATTTTCATGCCCTTTTAGGTCTTGTTTCATGGTGTTGGAACTATGTTTCTTTTATTTTATGTTGCAACATGGCTTGAACATGCTTATTTAGGTATTAAAACTCAAAGAACGACATCATGAGAAGGTGTTGTGAAGTGTTGTAAGAAATTTCTACATTCTTCTAGACCCTCTTAATTACAATTCACCTAAAAATCACCTTTTTATTCATCAAGTCCTATTTTGAAGTGTTGTAAAGTCTTATAACAAGCTTTCACACTTTTTTGGGCACATCTTCACTATTTATCCTTTTGGTATGCTTTATTTGACCCATTTATGCTCTCATATGCTTAACTGAGTGTATTTTTGAGTATTGTCCCAACAAACAACATTAAATACAACATATTTCTTGACACTTTTTTTTAGATCATAGGTGGGACCCATTCGCCATGGGTGGCAAATGAGTCCCCCTTGACCCCAAATTCAAAATATTTTAAATTTCCTTTCGGGATTTTATTCAAAATCACTTGATGTCGACCTGTGATGAGGTATGAACAGGTAACTAAGGCACAAGTGTGTATAAATATGTATTTTTACCTCATTTTACATCTCCTACAATCCTCAATCATCAAGTTCACTTATCCACCTATTCACTCAAGCATTCAAGCATTTTACAACATCTTTTCAAGCTCTATTCAAGAACTTTGAAGCAGCCACTGACATTACTTTAGATTTACATCATCAAGGGTTTGGAAAGTTGATTTCAGTTGCATATTGTTAGTTTATCATTCCTTTACATTTCATTAATTTATTGAAGGTTTAATTACCAAAAATGAGGTTTGACCAAGGAAAACCCCTACTCGCTAACCTTAAACCATTTTTCCCCTATTGTATATTTGTTTGCAGACCTAGCTATGTAGATTTGACAATATTTTTGGTTTCAAATATTAGTTTACAACTCAACTAGGTGCTTCAAGTCAACTTAAATCTATTTCAAGCTAGGAGAAGGTTTTCTGTCTATTTTCTAGAGAATTTACTTTAGCAACCCAACAAGCATAGATTTCCAGATCTGGTGTTGTAGAGTTGTCTCTTGATTTTTCATAAATTTGGGAGAGGACTGATTTTCCACCTGTGGTGAATGAGTCCCACCTTAGGACTGAAAAATATGAATTTTGTAAGATTTTGGATCCCGACAGAGAGAAACTTGTTCCCGACAGTTTTTCACTAGGAGGAGGACTAATTCGCCACCCTAGACGAATGAGTCCCACCGTGAAAAATAAGTGATTTCAACCAGCATCCAAAACATTCCAGATTCATTAGATTTTTCCCAGGTGCACTTTGATTTAACTCATTATTTTCTGTTCTGCATATTTTCTTCATTTAGTTCAATGTTGCATTACACAATGTGTTTTAAAACATAGCTTAAATTTCACTTTTGCATTCGTTTTCATTAATTCAGATTAGTCAATAGAATTTAGTTAACTTCATTTAGGTTAGAAAACATCACACAACATTATTTGAATGATCCATTATCATTTTTGCTCCTATCTCTCCTTTTAGGTGAAAACCCTAGAAGTGCAAGAGTTGTCCATAGGAGCCAAAAATCAACAGTTCATTTTGGTGAACCTAACTTTTGAGCACTTTTCATTTTTTTTTTCATTTACATATTGCATCCTAGTTTTCATTTGCATTAACATTCAATAAGTACATTGTTTTGCTTTTTCATTTTAGGACATTTTATCTTGCATTAGTGAAAGCTTCATTTAGATTTCATTTTTTCATTGCATCTCATTGAAAAAACTAAAAACTTTCATTCTGCATCTTTGATTGCATTATATAGAGCATTAAAATCATCTTAAATTTTTTGAAAAAACACAAAAAAAATTGCATACTGGGACTCATTCTCCACCCTGGGCGAATCAGTCCCTCTGCACTTTTTAGACAGTATTTCTAGCAATTTTCTGGCATTTGTTTTCATTTTTATTTTTTTGTAGTTAGATCTCTATTACAATTAGAAGACAATTTTTTTTTCACATTTTAGAGCTCTTAGATTAACTTTGCATTTGATTTCACCCCCCTCCTTTGTGGTCCTTGCATGAGTTTTTTGTGCCACGTTGATAATACTTTAGTGAGAAGAAGTTCTAGAATCATGGCCTCTGGCGATAGCACTTTCATTATGGACCTTGGGATCTCATGAGCTCGTACTCCTAGTATGGACAATGGTGCATTAGGCCTTGACAATACCACTTCCATGCCTTCACCTTTCCATCCAATGAATGTTGACAACCAAAACAACTCTCTTCCTCAGGACAAGGTCATTAGTATTCATGAAGAATTTGAACATTTGCAACAAGACTTGTCACTTGAAAACATTTCCCAAACGGCCATACCTGCCATTGATAATCTTCATTTTTTTATTGGAAGTGATGATGGCTTCCAAGTAATGAAGAAAATTGCTAAGATTTACAATAAACATGCCTCTTCTAATACCCAATCCACAAACATTCTTGTAAGCCAAGGAGTACCTCAAGTTCCTCCCCCTTCAACCATAGCTTCCATACCAACTTATACCAATCCATAAGTCTATACAACTATGCAACAGGTTAATTATGTGACAACCTCTTTTCTAATTTTCACTACCATTCCTACTTCTCTTGTGGCATTGCAAGTCCCTTCCACCACTTTCACACCCCATGGTCTTCCTTTCACTTCACCTAACATCATTTACACTCCATCAGCATTTTCCCTTCCACCTCAACCCACATACCCTGATCCCCTTCTTACACAACTCCTTACCACCGTTTCATCCATGCAACATCAACTTTCCAATATTAACCAAGGTCAATCCACTCCACTTACATATCATGTCCATAGTAGCCTCTTATCCTTAGAAATATTACATACCCCGATGCCACAAGGGATAGAAATGCCTCAATTTGAGAAATATGGAGGAAAAGGAGACCATGTCAACCATGTTAATGCCTATACAACTTTGTGTAGTGACTTCATCCTTGATGATAAACTATTAGCCAAATTATTTCCAAGGACCTTGAAAGACACTACCTTAGAATGGTTTTCCAACTTTCCTAATCATTCCATCCATTCATTCAATTAATTGGTGGATTGTTTCATAAGTCACTTTCAAGTTCACATGACACCTAAAAAGATAATGGCTAACCTTATGCGATGTAGACAAAGCATAGATGAAAAAGTAATAGATTTTATCTCTTGATACCAATCTGTGTATGCCCAAATTGATGTCAAGATTCATGATGCACATCTGAAAAATATGTTTATCAAAAACTTGCACAAACACCTTCAGGATAAATTAACAACAATGAAATTCCCTTTGTTTATGCATTTATGCACAACCTTGTGTGAATACCATAATGCAGTTTCAATTCATGATTCAAAATCCACTTCTAACCGAGCAAAAAAACCTGAACACAATAATCAACACCAAAATAACCAACAAAACTTCTGCAAACCAAATAGAGGATATTTGTAGTTTAATCCACCTCCTCAACCTCAACCACAGCCAACTCAACCCATTCCAAATCAAGTGGCAGTTGTTAATGCAATGGTGCCTTATACCTATGCAGACCCAAAGAGACAATTTTCTCCCCTACCTAACACCCTTCATAATATAATGAACCAATTAATTCAACAACACCTACTAACTTTGCAAACCGTCCAATCACTTCATCCAAACCAACCTTTACCACCCACCTTCAAACCTAATTCTTATTGTCATTTTCATTGCCAAAATGGACATGACACTGAACAATGCAAGCATCTAAAATATGTAGTTCAAGACCTCATTGATTAAGGCCATTTGTTCATTATGGGTGTCAATGATCAAGGGAATAAGTCTGTTGCACCCCCTAACAAAAATTTGCAAATTTTCACTAATCCCATGCTTAAACATACTACCTCATTTTTCAAGACTAGCGAACCTTCAACCACCAATGTAATGACTATTGATACAAACAATGAACAACATGATACACCTCCCCCTGTTACTATGGAAAGCCTTATGGATGAGCTAGTAGCTATGATAGACATTATCCCTCATAAGGGCCAAACCACTAAGTCTCTTGATTTCACCTTTTCTTCTAAATACATACTACAAAAACTTCCTGATGGTCCTCTTTACATAGCTGGCAGAATCTATAATAAGCCCACTAATGGGATATTAATAGATCCTGCTTGTGGCAAGAATGTGATCACAAAGGAGTTTCTAGTATTACATGAGCTATATAAAGATGAATATAATAAACCAACTACATGGATTAAGACACATATTGGTTTTTCATACCCTATGATTGGATCGATCATGATACCCTTACAAATAGGACCTAAAACTTTGGAGCTAACATTTACAATTATTCCACAATCTGACCAATTTTGTTTGCGAGTAGGCCACCCTTCACTTCGCTCAATGAAAGTGGTCTCATCAGTTGTTCACAAGTGTTTGAAGTTTCCACATGACAATGAGATAGTCACCATACACCATAGTTGCTTTAATCCTTTATCTTCTAAAGGTAATTTTTCAATAGAAGCCTTTTGGCCTACCCCTATGGAACCCATCACACCTTGAAAGGACTTTTTTTTCATTGCTTATCAAAAGTTTAAAGCCAAAAAGATAGCCGAATTATCTTTTCATAACTCATCCCCATCCACTTCCGCACCTCTTATCATAGACGAAACCATGCTTCAACCTAAGTCTGACATTGAGAAAACCACACAACCTCTTGAACAACCACCCCTTGATACTTCCGCACCATCGTTTAAATGACCAAGGGAAAATGAAAACAATCCTATCATGCCTCCTCACCTTAAACAAGTGTATAAAGCCAAATAGAAAGTGGTTGATCCATCCTCTTCAGAATAAAATGAACCTATGATGACTCAATCCACTCTTACACCTCAACAAAATAGAATTAAACAAAAATACGGAGCTAGGGAATGAAGGCATCATCATCGTCTCCTTGCTTGTCAATCTTGCATAGAAGAAGATAACAAAAATCAACCTTTACCTTTGAATGAAGTAATAGATGACCACCCTCCTTCTCCTAACCTACCACACAATAGTCAAGTGCAACCTTTGCAACAAATTGAACCAATCCAACAACCTCTACTTTTGATCCATCCAACCTTATAAATCACCCTTCATCCATGTTGTCATTAATCTTGATGATGATGATGATGACGCAATCATAGAAAAAATAGATGAAGAAGTGCATAATGAATTAAATTCTTTATTCTCATCTACAATGAGCTTAAATGATACGTCCTCTCCACCAAGTGAATAACCTGGCATGACTCCTGGTTTGGCGCTTGCAATTCTTCCTTTGGATAGTCAACTGTCCTTGCATTACACTAAACATGATTGGGAGACAGATGACCTATTAGATGGTTGACTTGCATTCGCCTAACTAGGATTTTTGCTTTTCTCTTTTCATTTTCAAGTGTGTATCAGGTTCCCCCATATCATGCATTTGATATTCCATCTCTTTGTACACTTCTTCTATTCGTATATGTCTTCTTCTATATGTCATACCTTGTAGTTTTCTCTTTTTGTTTTGTGTTATTCTTTTGGAGATGACACAAAGCATAGAGATTCCATATGTCTCTTTCGTGTTGACCCAAAAGGTCCTTGTATTTTTCTCTTTTTGTTTTGTGTTCTCATTTTGGGGATGACGCAAAGCATAGAGATGCCTTATGTCTCTTCCATGTTGACCCACAAGGTCCTTGTCTTTTTCACTTTTTATTTTGTGTTTTCCTTTTGGGGACAATGCAAGGCATTGAGACTGCAATGTCTCCTTCATGTTGACCCAAAAGCTTTTTTTTCATTTTCTTTTTTTTCACTTGTGTTTTTCTTTTGGGGACAATGCAAGGTGTTGAGACCCCAAAGTATCTTCCATGTTGACCCAAAATGGACTTTCTTTTTCCTTTTTTTTTCTCTCTTTGTGTCATTCTTCCAGTTCTATGTGCTCTAGGGAATGATGACAATTCTGAGCTCTTTTCATAGAAACATTGCAGCAATGAACATACTGACCCCAAATCCATAGATCCCTTATGTGTTTGGTATGATTTTTTTTCTAGGGGGCAACTCCATTTCTTTGTTTTTCATTTTTCTTGACATGACACAACCTAACTTTGAAACATATGACTTGGCATAGGGCTTTCCAAGATTGGCTCTCATGTCTTGTTTTCCTTTTTCTTTTTCTTTTCTTCTCTACTTTAAAGTAATTGCTCATAGAATGATGTGTAGTAATTCCTTTAAAGTGGGGGGAATCAATTACCATTATTTCATTTTCATTCTTAGTTCCTAGTGCAGCCTTGTCATTTATATGATGTGTTTGTCACTTTGTGGATGACATTGGGTGTGATGTCCTTCATAATTGTGATCTATCTCAGCATATTACATTTCTCTTGGTGGCCTAATGCGATGCACTACATCCCCTAAGTTTTGAATACACCATTCTTTGATTGGTCCTCTCTTTGATACATTAGACACAATGTTCCCTAAGTGACTGACCTTGCATGAACTAAACAAGACTTGTTTGACCTTCTTTTACATCTTTTACATTTTTTGTATTTTTACATTTTTGCCACCTTGCATGACTATGGTACTTTGTCTTTTTGTTCATAAATTTTTTCTTTGTGGCACCTTGTTAAAGTTATCAATGGGTATAACTTTGATATGGTTGAGTGGGAAGCCCACCTAGCTGCATGAATTTTCCCCATAGCCACTTTTTTGTTTGTGAGTGCATACCAACTAGCGTATGTGTCTTATCTTTTGGGCTTTCTCACCCCGTAGACAACTAGTTTTGTGGCAAGAAGAGTGAGTAAATTTGGGCCTTCTCACCTGGCAGACCATCATGTGTTCTATCACCCCAGAGTGAGTACATATTCTCTTTTTCAAACAATCAACCTAGATCTAATCCACAACTAGTTGGATTGACGATCAAAGCTTCATCTAATTCTTCTCAACACTTGTGTGTTCCTTTGCTCATATGTCTAGTTTTCCATGGGATCTTCATCTTGAGGGCTTGATCATCCCTCTTGATTGTTTTCATTCCATCTTGCTAACATAAGTGAATTTGAACCCTCCTCTCAATGTTCTTGGTTAATTTAGTGCGAGTTTGAAGCAAGTTCATCCTCTCACTAAAGTGGGGGCTAAATGTGCCATAGAAAAATGGCCCCTTGTCATTTCCATGGCCTTTTAGATCTTGTTTCATGGTGTTGGAACTATGTTGCTTTGATTTTATGTTGCAACATGTCTTGAACATGCTTTATTAGGTACTAAAACTCAAAGAACGACATCTTGAGAAGGCGTTGTGAAGTGTTGTAAGAGATTTCTACATTCTTCTCAACCCTATTAATTACAATTCACCTAAAAATAACCTTTTTATTCATCAACAAGTCCTATTTTGAAGTGTTGTAAAGTCTTATAACAAGCTTTCATGCTTTTCTAGGCACATCTTCACTATTTATCCTTTTCTTATGCTTTATTTGACCCCTTTATGCTCTCATATTCTTAACTAAGTGTATTTTTAAGTATTATCCTGACAATCAACATTAAATACAACATATTTCCTGACACTTGTTTCTTGTTCCTAGGTGGGACCCATTCGCCATGGGTGGTGAATGAGTACCCCTTAGCCCCAAATTCAATTTTTTTTAAATTTCCTTTTGGGATTTTATTCAAAATCACTTGATGTCGGCCTCTGATGAGATATGAATAGGTAACTAAGGCAAAAGTGTGTATAAATATGTGATTTTCACCTCATTTTACATCTCCTACAATCCTCATTCATCAAGTTCACTTATCCACCTATTCACTCAAGCATTCAAGCATTTACATCTTTTCAAGCACTATTCAAGCACTTTGAAGTAGCCAATGACATTACTTCAGATTTACATCATCAAGGGTTTGGTAAGTTGATAGCAATTGCATGTTAGTTTATCATTCCTTTGCATTTCATTATTTTATTGAAGGTTTAATTACCAAAAATAGGTTTTGACCAAGGCAAACCCGTACTCACTAACCTTAAACCATTTTTCCCCTATGGCATGTTTGTTTTCAGACCTAGGTATGTATATTTGACAAGATTTTTGGTGTCAAAGATTGGTTTACAAGTCAACTTAAATTTATTTCAAGCTAGGAGAAGGTTTTTTGTCTATTTTTTGTAGAATTGACTTTGGCAACTTGACAAGCAGTGATTTCCAAATCTGGTGTTGTAGAGTTGTCTTCTGATTTTTTAAATTTTTTGGAAAGGATTGATTCACCACCTATGGAAAATGAGTCCCACATTAGGACTAAAAATCTAAATTTTGTCAGATTCTGGATCCCGACAGTTTTTCACCAAGAGGACTAATTCGCCACCCTGGGCAAATGAGTCAAACTGTGAAAAATCAATGATTTCACCCAGCATCAAAAACATTTCAAATTCATCATATTTTTCCTAGGTGCACTCTAATTTAACTCATTCCTTTCTGTTCTGCATATTTTCTTCATTTAGTTCATTGTTGTATTACACAATGTGTTTTCAAACATTGCTTAAATTTCACTTTTGCATTTGTTTTCATTCATTTAGATTAGTAAATTGCATTTAGTTAACTTCATTTAGGTTAGAAAACATCACACATAACATTATTTGAATGATCCAGTAGCATTTTTGCTCCTAACTCTCTCCTTTTAGGTGAAAAACCCTAGAAGTGCAAGAGTTGTCCATAGTAGCCAAAAATCAATAGTCTAGCCTACAAGAGAGAAGTTGCATTCAAAATGGTTGAAAAGGAAAATGTAGAAGAATTTACATCTATATATGAAAAGACTAATGAAGAAGAAGCTAACTTTGTTAGAAGATTAAGAAGAGGGTCTAGAAAATACAAAGGTAAGTTACCCTTTAAATTCTTTAATTGTGGTAAGATAGGAAAATTTTCTACTAAATTCCCTTATAGGAAAATGAATAACACAAAGAAAGAAGAGGATAGTAAAAATAATAAACCCTACTACTCCAAGAAGAGGAACACTTAAAAATAAGAAGAGTATGTACACAAAAGAAGAGAGTGATTCATTTGATGATAGTGATGGATCATATGATGACCATGATTGTGCCTTTGTGGTTGAGGGAAATGAATCTCTATTCATAACAATAGGAAAAAAAATTGAGGATCAAGAAAAAGAAGTTGAAGATTCTGATTCAGAATAAGGAGAATTGGATCTAGAGGTTGAACACGTTTGTTATCTAGATGAGATTGAAAGGTTGTGAAAAGAGAACACAAAGTAGAATAAGAATGCACAAAAAGAAATTGAAAATCTATCCAAAAGTATTGAAGAATTTGATTAGATGATACTTAGTCTAAAGACACAATTTGAGAAGCTAAAAGAAGAGAAGATGTAGTCAAATCTGAACTACAATCTAAATATGATGAATGTGTGAAGCTATAAGTAGAAATAGTGGCTCTAAGAGAAGATCTTGAAAAAACAAGAGGTCATGCAAAAAAGAAAAAAAAAATTGATAAGATTACCAACATTCTTGATGAAATGTTTAGAAAATAATAGGTATATAGATATATGTTTGGTTTATGGTTTGGAAATGGTCAAAGCTTGAATTCTAATGAATTTTCACAAAAGAAGCCAAAGGTGAAGAAATAAGACAAGCATTGCTGATGTAAATAAAACTAAAGGAGAAAAGAAGCTTGTAGAAGATAAGAAGAACAATAAATATATCTCTAGGAACTCAAGGAAGATGCAAAACACAAATGGAGTTGATGGAGATGGTTTCATAAGGTTGAGAGACTTGAAGAAGTAAAATTCAAAAATACATCCTCATCCTACATAAATAAATGCTATGACCAGGTATTCCTCATCATTTTATGATTAATGCTATACTTGTAATCAATTTGGTCATAGGGCTAGTGAATGTAGAGTTGTACCTAAAAGGAGAAAAAAAATTGTGAGTAGAAATTCATTTGCTCCTTTGATAGATACAAATATAATATGCTATAACTACAATAATTTTGGTCAAGTAGCTAAAAAAATGTAGAAAAAACTTTGTAAGATCAAATGCACAAAATGAAAAAAAAGGAATTTCCCCCAAAGTGAATAAAGGTTCACAAGTCTCTACAAAAGAGAAAGATAACATAGAAAAGAGACCCAAGAAAGTGTGTAAAGAGAAAGATCAGAACGTTGCATAATCAATGATTGCTCAAACTACACTCCATACCAAGAGGAATAATTTGTGGGTAGTAGATAGTGGTTGTTCTAATCACATGATTGGTGATAAGAGAAATTTCATACAACTAAGTAGTTGTAAGGAAGGATCTATAAATTTGGGAGACAATACTATAGTAAAAATCCATGTTAAAGGAACCCTAAGCATAGATGAAAATTTCCTACACATGATGTCCTTTATGTTGAAGGATTAAACATAATCTACTAAGTGTGATCCAAATGTGTGAAAATGGATACAAAGTCACATTTAATGCAGAAGGCAATGAGATAATGAAAGCTAAATTAGGGAGATAAATTGTAGAAGGAAAAATAATTGAAAGAAGAATTTATGATCATAGAGAAGTGAATGGTAAATTCTATCTGATAGGATAGGTTGATGAGAACTAGTTATGGCATAGAAGAATGGGTCATGTCAACCTTGATAAATTGGTAAAAGTGAGCTCAAAGAAGCTTGTTAGACACACACCTAAAATAACCAAACCTACAAACACCACTTGCAAGGAATTTCAAGAAGGCAAGCAAACGAGAGTCAAATTTTAGACAAAAGAGCATGCAAACACAAAGTCTTTGGAGTTGGTGCATACTAATATTTGTGGTCCCAAAAAGATAAGAGGATTGAAAGAGGAAAGGTACTTCATATTGTTGATAGATGATTACTCAAGAATGACATGGGTAACCTTTTTGAAGGATAAGTCTTAGGCATTTGAAAGATTCAAAATCTTTAGGTCCATGGTTAAGAAAGATATTGGATGAAAATAAAATGCTAAAGATCTAATAGAGATGGATAATTCACCTCAAATGAGTTCATAGAATATTATCAGAAGCATGGGATCAAAAGGAAATATTCTGTAGCAAGGACTCCACAACAAAATTATAACATTCAAAGAGATGGCTAGAACAATGCTAAATGAGGCCAAGTTACTTGATGTGTATTGGAGATAGGAAGTACATATAGTAGTATATACATTGAATAGAGTTTGACTGAGGGTAAATAGTGAGAAAATTCCCTATGAAGTATGGTATGGTAAAATTTCCTTTGTTAAATACTTCAAAGTGTTTGGCTGCAAATGCTACATGAGGAGAGAATAAGATAAATCAAGAAGCTTTGACTCAAGATGTGACGAAGGAATATTTTTTTGGATATTCCTCCCAAAGAAAGTCCTATAAATGCTACAAAAATAGGCTCAAATAATTGTAGAGAGTATGAATGTCAAGGTTGATGAAGACTTGAAACATGTTAAACCTGACAAAGATATATGTGATGAAGAATCAAAATCTAAAGAGAAAGTAGCTAATAGAGATCCTAACGAAGTAAATGAAAAGGTACCTGCAAGATATGTTCAAAAGGGCCATCCTATAGAGTAGATCATTGACAATAAAGATGAATGAGCTTAGACAATGAAGTGAGTTTCAAAGAACAAAGAGGAAGTAATTTTTCTCTAATATCTCAAATTGAGCCTAAGAGCTATGTTGAAGCTGGTAAGGATGATAATTGGCTAACATCCATGGAAGAAGAACTAGGCCAAATTGAAAAGAATAAAACTTGGGAGCTAGTTCAAAGACCTCCAAATAATAATTTAATATGTACAAAGTGGTTCTTTAGAAACTAGCTCAATGAGGATGGCACTATTGTAAGGAATAAGGCCATATGGGTGTGTAAAGGATATGCACAAGTTGAAGGTATAAATTTTGAAGAAACATTTGCTCCAGATGCTAGATTGGAAGCCTTAAGAATGTTTCTAGCATCCTATATTTATAATAAATTCAAAGTCTATCAAATGGATATCAAGTATGATTTATTAAATGGGAACCTAGAAGAGGTAGTCTAAATAGAACAACTTGAAGGTTTCATTTGTTTGTAGAAGATTATGTTTCCAGACTGAAGAAGGCACTTCATGGCCTAAAACAAGCACCTAGAGCTTGATATTAAATAATAGACTAGTAGTTTCAACAACATGGATTCAATAAAGGATGTATAGATAGAAATATCTACTTTAGATCAAAAGGTGAGCATATGCTAATTATTATTTTTTGCAAGGTGTGTGCCCTTGGTATCCTTATTTTATGCAATGTAACTCTCAAGTTTGTAACATGGCTTAACCACCTCTCATGGATTCATCAACTTTGGTAATTGTATCAGGAATTAATAGGTCTATATTTTGGTGCAATGACATTAATAGGTCGATCTTTTAGTGCAAAAATTGGTATTGGAGCTTGGGTCATAGGTTCAAACCCTTCACTTGTACTAGGGGGATTGTTGTAAGGTGTGCACCCTTGGTCTCCTTGTCTTGTGCAACACAACACTCAGGTTCATGAAATGGCTTAACCACCTCTCATGGATTCACCAACTCCATTGGTTGTATCAGGTATTAATAGGTCAATATTTTGTTGCAACAATAACAATATTTGCAATATTTTTATATGTGGATGATATCTTTTTTGGTGGTGGTAATAACAAAATGTGCAAGGAGTTCGTTACTCATATAAAAAATAGATTTGAGATTTCCATGCTTGGAGAGATTTCTTTCTTCCTTGGTTTATAGATAGAAAAAACTAATGAAGGGATATTTATATCTCAAAATGATTATGCCAAGAAGATGCTTAAGAAGTTTGGAATGGAGGATAGAAAACTAGTAGATACTCCCATGATAACTAAATGTAAGATGAGAAAAATAGATGAATCCCCTAATCCAAATCAGACCATGTATAGATAAGTAATAGGTAGCTTGATATACCTGACTACAACAAGGCCTAATATCATGCAATAAATGTGCATGGTTTCAAGATTCCAAACCACACCTAAAGAGACAAGTCAATGTAGTGAAAAGAATCATTAGATATATCAAGTGTACAATTGAATATGGACTATGGTATCTTGAAGTTGAAGATATCACTTTGACAACATATACAGATGATGATTGGGTAGGAAGTATGGATGATAGAAGAATAACTAGTGGAGTTGCATTCTTCCTTGAAAATAAACTCATTTCATGGCTGGCAAAAAGCAAGAGTCAATTGCTATTTCTAAAGTTGAAGAAGAGTATGTTGCAACAATGGCATGTTTCACTCAATTTTTATGGATGAAGCAAAAACTTAAAGACATCAAGGTATATTACAAAGCACCTATCTCTATTCTTTGTGAAAATTCAAGTTCTATTAACATATCAAAGAATCCAACAATGCATTCCAGAACTAAGCATATACCAATCAAGTATCACTTCTTAAGAGAAAAGGTTGCAAATCAAGAGGTCAAAATGGAATATGTTCCAACCCAAGATCAAGTTGTAAACATATTCACCAAACCTCTTCCCAAATAGAAAATTGAGTATTTGAGATGGAAATTAAGAGTGGTTGCTCCTACCTCACATCACTAGATCTTAATGATAGGACATGAGTCTAGGGGGATCATAGAAGCTTTTTTCATCCCTAGAAGAAGAGAGAAAGGAAAGTTAGGTATGAATTTTTTTACAAATTTATAATGACTTGATGGTTGTAGATTCTTGGAAAAGCTCCTTTTTCTAGTAAAGGGAGAGAAAATTTTGGACAAAAGAAAAAGAATTATGTCAAAAAAGAGTCCCTTTACCATTGATGTCAAATGGGGAGAAAAGTTTTCCAATTTCTCTATGTGTCCAAAGTTGTGTTTTGGAGAAATATTTTCCAAATGCCCCATTACCTAAGGGGAAGAATTTTTTTTGTTAAGAGATTTTGTTCAGGTTCATCAGAAGTCATCAAGAGTGTAGTCAAAGTGGGAGAATGATCAAAACAAAAGAATTATCAAAGCATTTATTTTTCCATCAAGAAAAAGGGCAAGATTGTTGGGAATATGATTATCATTAATTTCAAAGGTCATCATAAGGTATTCATGGTGGTCATTGATGTTAGTGGTCACTAGCATAGAAAAAATGTTTGCAGTTGCACAATGCAGGTCATTAATGAAAATTTGTAAATGTTGTCAAGCACCATTGAAAAAGTTGCATAGATGTGGCATAGTCTTATACAAGGACAATGCATGTAGTTGTAGAGGAAACAAATAGTAGGTCTGATATGGGTATTTTTTAGTACATCTTAGATATATGGTCTAAAGGTTCAGGTGATAAGAGTTGATCTCATAAATGAATTATTTCTACTCTCTAGTCTAGCTAGGGTTTTGTAGAAAAACCCTAAGGGTTTCAGTCATGGCACTACATAGTTTCTATTTTTTCATTGAGTATAAATAGGTAGTAATAGGTTTCTTAAATTTAAACTTAAGCCATATAGGTCATCATGTTATCGGCCCCTTCATCCTAATGATTATTGATTGACCGAAAGGCAAGGAACTTAGTATTTCCTAAGTCCAGAGGCTTAATATTTTTCCAAACATCGTAAATAGTAAATATCTTTTTAATTAGATCAACTATTTTTTGTATGTCCACAAGACCTTTGGTAGGCCTAATCTTTTTATTGCGAAATCATGGAATCATGCCACATGTCCAATGGGACCAAGTTCAAGGCTCTTTGCTTTACAAAGAATGATGAATATGTTGAATGGGGTTATAAAAATAAATGACCATTGTAGCATTGCCTTTTCAATCCACTTTGATACTATTAAATATATGATGAAGCAATATGGATCCACATGTCCAAAACAATGTGTGCAAGATAGGTGGCATATTTCTACCACTCTACGGAAAGAATGGTGGGTCCCTATTCTGGCTTTGCGGGAATCCAGTATGATGACATGTGTCCATGATGATGTAGCTTAAGTTAAGTCATGTTTTAAAGATTAAGTATATTGAATGAAAACCATTAGGTCATGGCACAAAGTTGTAGATCTACAACCAGTATTTGAAGATTTGATCTTCTCAATAGTCAGGCGGTGGAACTTGACACAGAGGACAAAATTAATTGTTGCAAAGCTACATTTTTTATTTGGTGATTGAAATATATGGATGGAATCATTAAGGCATAGACAACTATAAAATCTGATAGCTATTCAATAATGTGATAATGGTCATTTAATGTGTATAAAATCTAGGGTTTGATACATGCTAAAAGTAAAAAAATATAGAGAATTTTGGTTGTTGTGCATGGTTCAAGGAAAATAATACTTGTTGGTCAAGAAAAAAAGTAGATGAATCTAGTAGAGCTAAGGGAATGAGGAGAGACCTAGATCAAATATAGATATATATCTTCTAGGATACACATTCAGTGGTAGGAGAGATGAGAGGTATGCTAATGAAAAGTTACTAGTAGAGAGAGGAAAAGATTCTATAGTTGTTGAGAAAAGAGGATGTTCTGAAAAGAAGATAATAGAGAAGAAGAAGAGGATGAGCAGTTGTAGAATAGGTTTGTAACATAGATTTGAATTTAGCTGAATCATTTTTAATCATAAGTTGTAGATCCATAAATTTGATAGATTGGTGCCATCAGAAAGTTGAGTAGGTACTCAGTTAGGGAGTAGGTACTTCCTTAGAGTTGGTGCTCTTAAATTAGGGGATTGGTGTCTCCTTAGGGATGGTGCCCTCAAAACATTGGAACTAGTGAGGTTTCTATTGTGAGGTTGGATTAGGACACTAGATCCTAGCAACTATTTTCATCATCATTTTTTCTCATATTGGGTTTTCCATGTATATCTAGTTTTATGTCTACTTGTGTGTGTAATCTTTGTATGTTCTTCTAATATGCATTAAAAGTGTTAAAGGATAAGTTTTAAATTAATTAACTAATTCACCCCCCTCCCTTATTGGTAGTTATTTTCATTGATGTCAACACTAATTATTTGTTGTCATTGATGCCAACACTTGAGAAGGTGTTGGTCCCTGCTATTGCTTTTCATTGTTATATTTTGTTTGGAATAATACTGGTGATGAAGTTCATGGTTGGATTCCATGCCTTATCAAAGAATAATTGTTGAAGTTCATGGTTGGATTTCATGCCTTATCAAAGAAGATTTGTTGAAGTTCATATAATGCATTATTACTATTAACAAAGTTGTTTTCATAATGATATATTCAGATAAGGATTAAGAAGCATGAATGATAGTGGAGAGATGTTTCTAAAGTTCTACAGTATATCTTATTCTCTCTCTTGATGTTCCCAATGAAATATGTGTTGGTGAAAGGAATTTTTAGCCTTTGTAAGCTGCTTAAGTGTTTCTAGTTCAAGAAGTTGTATTGAAGTCTGTGTAGGAGAATTTTATGCATTCCTCTATTTTTGATGCTTTGGTCTTTTGGTTTGCTATTCAATGTCATTTTCTTTTGGGCATTGAACTCCTATCTTTTTAGGTCACCCATGTTGCCGAGGAGATCTCTATCAATTACAAAAGGTTGGTAGTGTTGGTGGTTGTCTAGACTAGTCTAGGAAATTATCTACATTTCTCTACATTGATGTCTCTAATCCTAAGGCTTGGTGAATATTCTCTCAATATTTTTTTAGTGTATCAATTCCAATTTCATGTACTAAAGTGTTCTACAAGCTACTATGTTAATGTTATATCTCATGATTAAGCATTATGTGCTTCCTAAATGAAGTTTTATATTCCTCTTTGATTTGCAATGGTTGTAGGTGGAATGAGAGTATGAAAGAAATGTATGGAAGTTTTGTTGTATGTTCAAGGAACATCCCCATGTAATCTACACATTGCTAATTGGCCTCTTTGGTACTGTATTGTGTCTTGAGTTGGCTTTCTAGGTTATATGTGGATGTATGGATGATAGGGCTTACTCCTTTTCTTGTGTCATGTTCTTGGGGGATACACTAGCAATGTAAGATGTGTTATGATAGATTTGGGTCCTAACCTATCCTTCTTGGTACTGCATCAAGTTAATTCAATTAGAAGAATTTTTTTGGGCCAACTGGTTATGTGCTTCATGTTTCATCCAAACGTTTCCTTGATGTTGACTTAGGTCCATGTGTGCCTACATGTAAATGGTTTTGTATCACATTGGGAAAAGTGCTAGGATTGTTTTTGGTCCTCTCTATCTTCTAGATAGGACTGCATTATGTTTTGGTGGCTGACCAATTGATTTCATTATTTATCCTTTTGTTGGCTGACCTAATTAAAGTTTTGAAGTGTTGTGGTGAAATTAAATGCAAGATCATTTTAGATGCACTAGGATGGAGAAGTTTACAAGTGTGAATAAGTGTGTTGTGAATTGTATTGAATATCCAATAGTGATCATGCTAAAGTGTGTGAAAGGAAAGATAAATTGTGTTATAACACCTTAGTCAACAAAGTGTTGCATTGGAAATAATTGTAATTCTCTCTAAATCATATTGAATCTTTATCTGAGATAGTGAATCTCATCAGGTTCTTGTATCTTGCTCCTGAAGTCATGTTGTCTTAAATTCAACAAGTCCTTTATATCTTTCTCTAAGGAAATGAGCCTTCTTACAAGTCTTTTGGCACAGACCCTCATATTGTGAGTTAATTCTCATTGTGGTTTTCTCTCATTTGTTTTTCCACATAAATCTAGTGTTCTCCTTGTGCATGTTTATGTGCTCTATTTCTTTCTTCCTATTTTTTATATGGGTAGAAGTAGTATTGCTATATCTTGCATTGCTTTAAGGTTATTGAAGTTTCTAAGGATTCAAACTACTATATCATTCTCTGATGTTGTTATGTTTTAAGGTTTTGATATGATAAAGAAGGTTCAATTGTGTTTAAATTTTCAAGGTTCGAAAGGGGTTAATTTTTTGCGTAGATTGATTCACCCCCCTCTTAGTCTCCAGGTGTGTTCAACAATTGGTATCAAATCCAAGTTCCTTTGTAGAAGCTTAACAGATTGAGGCAAAGATATGGGATGGCACATGATGGTTCATACAAGAGTCCTATGTTTGATGAGACTAATTACTCCTAAAAAATGAGAATGGAAGTACACCTAAAATCTCTTGCGTTTGGTGTGTGGAAATCAGTTATAAGTGGTTATATTGCTCCAACCACTCCTTTTATAGATCTAGAAAAAATAAAACTATATGAATGCAATGCCAAAGCTAAGAATGCTATTTTATGTGGATTAGCTAATTCAAAACTTTTGAACGTGAAGATGGGGGTTAAAGTGTTCCAATAATTTTACCCTTTGTTTTCCTTTCTCCTTCATATTTCTTGCCATCCTGTCATTATTTGTCATGGGAAGTATAGATATTTGATGAAATGTAATAGGAAAATAAAATGATTAAGAAAGTACCAATGCCAGTTGAAATGCTAACTAATCTATGGATGAATTAGCAGGAAGTAATTGGAAAAATATAGAGATGGTTGAGGACATGGATGAGGAGTAATCAAGTTGTTTTTCCTCATACTTATTTTGAGGATAATGCTTGTTAAAGACTATTTTATATTTTTGGCTAGTAGCCAAATGCTAGTTCTATCAGACTTGTATCTTTTGTCATTTTATTGAACTTAAATGTTTTTTTTTCATAGGCCACAAACAAACCATATGGATCTATCAACACTTTCTCTAGTATAAATATGTACAAGCCTAAAGACTTCATAAATAAATGTTAATATAATATTGTCTTGCTATTTAAGAATCATTCAGAATCCATTACATGCATGTATGATAAAGTAGAATTAGAAGAGCACATTAATATTTTTATCATCAATTGGCCAAGGAGACAGGGCCCACTCCTCACGTCAATTGATGATCTATTTGCAATTTTCGATGTGGTAGTTTAGTCTGTTTGATTTGATTTCAAGGTTATTTCTTTTTTGAACACAAGTTAATTATTTACAGTCATGTGGAATTCAGTTTTCTATATGCATATTTCATTATTCATCATTATAATTGGTTTCTTTACTCATTAATGTATTTGTTAATAATTTGAGGATTAAAGATTTGGTTTGTTCAAATTGTGATTCACTGTTGATAACACATCATCTTAGAAGTGTACCTTATTATTTTTCTATCACACTTTCTATTACAATTCTTGTTACTGTAATTCTTGTCACAATTTATAGCAGTCTTCTTGTATCATTTTTTTCCAGGAACCAGGAACAACATAATTAAACCTAATTCATAATTAAAGGTTTATTATGCAATTCTAGGATACTGGTTTTAATAGTATTGAATGAGAATTTAAGAGTGTATGTTGATAGAATTTTATTCATTTGAAAATTAAAGAAAGTGTTCTTTGATTTGAATCATAGATTAAAAGGTATGTTTTAATTCAATTCCTAGATGCATCCATCCCCCCTTAGTTCATTAGTTTTATCCCTTAGGTATATTTCTACAACACCTTTCACAAGTTTACGACTCCCAGATTGAAAATTAAAGGATAAATTGAGGAAATTACCATAAAACACCCAAGGACCAACTTATACACATGTACCAACTTAATAGGGTCATGAGAGAAATTTATCTTTAAAATCATCCCATAGTTTAATCCAATCATTTTGGCATTATTTCTAGGGAATGGTGTTAAAGGCCTATCAGCCTAGTGAACTAATTTAGGAGCATTGCACTGAGGAGAAATTTTATGCAAAATTCAATCTCATTTGGATAACTACCCTTATTTTTCTTTGTTGTAAGTCACATAGGTGCATGAATCATATGTTGTACTTGTCATTGCACCAAAAGATCAACCTTTCAATGCCCGATACAAGCTTCAGTTAAGAACCACATGAGGCAGTTAGACCATGTCACAAACCCAAGCGTTAGTGCTACAAGGAAGACCAAGGGTCACACCTTGCAACAATCACCCCCCAACACAAGCACGGGGTTTGAACCTGTGACCAACTCTGATACCAATTTTTGGACTTGTTGCACCAAAAGATAGACCTTTCAATGCCCGATACAAGCTTCAGTTAAGAACCACAGGAGGCGGTTAGACCATGTCACAAACCCAAGCATTAGTGCTGCAAGGAAAACCAAGGGTCACACCTTGCAACATCATAGTAGGGATAGTAGAGGGAAATTTTTAAAAAAGCACAAGGGGAGTAGTACACAACCAAAATATTAGAAAACAAATCAAAATTATCAATCAAGGGAGGTACCTCACAACAAGAAAATTTGAAAACCAAATTACAACCATTAAATGTGCATATATCACCTGAGAAAGAGTTACCCAAACCAGATATCAAGAAGTGTGTTATTGAGTCTACCATTGTTGAGACACCTATAGGTACCCATCCAGATTCTCCTGAAGTATTACAGAAAAAGGTTGAAAAATAATTTCAAGAATCTTATAGGTCTGAAACTGGTCCATTCTCAAAAATCCAAAAGCCATTTAAAACTTACTTTACCCCCTAGGAATTAGACGTCATGGCTGATCTCAACAACAATAGAAAAAAAAAACAACAATAAAAATAACAACAATGAGAGAGCATTGGCCAACAATAATTTGGTCACCTTTGAGTTTCCAATCATACATCCTGAAGGAGATGCCCCTATGAAAAACATTCCTCATTCAGCTTTGCCTATATTTTCATGGTCTTTCTATTGAGGATCTTGACATGTTCTTATTTGATTTTGATTTGTTTTCCCATAGCTATGATTATTAGAGGATGCATAGAAGCTCAGGGTATGTGCAGGATCATCATGGAAAAAATAGGCCCTTAAGTGGCAAAAAATTTAGAAAAATTACAGTTAGGCAACTTGAAGTAAAAATTTGAATAAGTTATCTATATTATTTCAAAAATATGTAAGAATAGAACCTATAGCAAATTGAATTTAGTTTCTAAACTACTAGGTTTTTTAAAAAATAAAAAATCTATTTGGTGAAAATTTGAAATTTCAATGTAGTGGTACTTAAATTTTAGGGAAAAACTAAGAAGTAGGTGTCTCTCACCACCCTAACCACAATAAAATGATAATATGTTTTTATAAGATTTTAGATATAAGTAGAGGACTCATGCCCTGATGTGATGCATATTTTTTGTAATTTTTTTCCAAGTAAATAATTAATTATTAATTTTTATTACAAATTTTTAGAAAATATAAAAAACTCGTATGTCTGACCACCTTCACTTGGTCAAAAATTCATGAAATTGTTTTTTTTTTATTTTTTTAATCCTATAGTATGTGAAGCATAGAATGTGACACATATTTTGGATTCAAAAAATGTGATACCGTTTGAAAGCTATAGATGTTTTTCAATCAGCCTATCAATTAGGACTTTAGTAGTAATTTGAATAGAAAATGAATAATAATTACTTATTAAATTCAAAGAAAAGCATAATTTATATCGGTGGAAAGTTGAAAATCTCAATTAAAAACCCTTTTTGTTTCATCAATTTTGGGTAAAAAAATAGTCGTCAGCCACATACCCATCATATTGCCACTTTTTGGCCCATCATGATCCTGCACATACCCCTCAAATTGTTCCAAGTCATGTTGAAGGATGTAGCACCGCATTGTTTTATGAACCTCAGGAATATCAGAACATGGGAAGTCATGAAGGAATTATTTTTGACCAAGTACCAAGAGTATTGTAAAACAAAAGAAGTTTGGGATGAGATCTTTCATATGACACAAAAAGAAGATTCAAGTTTGTGGAATATTACCTCGAATGCTTCATGTTTAGCTTTTAATGATCATGACAACCAAGGCTGACTCTTGATACCATTAAATTTTTGTTTCTTAGGGGAAAAAGTGATGATACTATGGAAGCATTGAATTTAATTGTTAAAGGTAATGTCTCTAAATTGAGCTTTGATGATATTTGTGACATTTGTAAGAATTATTTGAGGTCTTAAATTTCAGGGCGAAATTATGGAAGTAAGTTCTCTTCCTCAAGAAACACATGTATTAAAAAAGTGTGAGATAGGTAATCTACTCAAAGACCTCAAGACTGATTTACTAATTCATATGGGTAAATAGATAGACACTTTATATACATGAAGGAAATAGGAGGAGGTCAAAAAATCCTTAGCAGTCTTTTGTCTTATTTGTCGAAAGAGGCATAGTGGTGAAGAGTGTCCATATAATAGAATAAAGATATATTCTTTAGAGGAAGCAAGTAGGGACACTACTTTAAAACCTCTTCCTATGGGGATGATCAAGGTAGAATATACAAATGAACTCGTTTATTTCATGCCCAACAAACACCTTGGCAACCAAGAGCAATTCCCCCAGCCGATTACCAAGCCCAACCCCAAAATCCTTTACAATAGAGTTCATTCCCGAACCAACCCAGATGGTATGGAGGTTGGAAACAACCTCATGCTACCACCAATGGTCACAACAATACTTTCCTACCTCACAATCATGGCAAGCATGGTTAGCACCACCACCACCTTACCCACAATATCAATCATTCCCTCCATATCCACTGCCTCCAACAATAAATCCATATCAAAAATCCCAACAACTCTTGCCACCTATCCCATCATCTAATCAACCATCTAGCTCAACTCCACCCCAAAAATCCACACCCATGCCTATACAATCGTCACCAAATCCAAATAATAAGGTGGTGCAACCGGTGTAAAATGATGAAGTGGTAGGATTCCCAACTTACCTTGTCAATGCATTAGAGATTGACGATGTACACCTAAGATCAAGGAAGAACCTTCAAGGGCCAACTATCACAAAAGTTGAAGATTTTACAACTAACCCAAAGGAAGAGCAACCAAAGCCCCCATTTCCAGACAGGTTGAAAGAGCAACCAAAACAACACAAAACATCTCAACCTGATTTTTATTTTATGAATGAATTATGTAACACTAACATTAAAATTCCTTTGTTGCAGGAAATTTGAGATATTCCAGGTACACTAAAGTAGTCAAAGAACTTTTTAGGAGGAAATAATAGAAGTAGTAGGACCCTAAGACAATCCAAGCCATTAGAAAACTTGTAGACTTGATGTTGGGGAGAATCTTCATTCCTAAATATGCAGATCTAGGAAGTCCATTGATTAAGGTATGTATTGGTGATGTAATCATTCCAAATAAACTTGTGGATCTAGGAGCAGCTATAAATGTAATGACTAACAAACTAAGGAGAGGTTGGACCTTCAAGGACTTATACCTACTCCAATGGTCTTGCAAATGGCTAATCACTCCCTCGTAAAACCCAAAGGTATGATTGAAGATATCATTATTACTATTGAGTCTTAGGAGTATCCAACAGATTTCATGATTTTGTAACCAAAGATTAAGCTGGGTGGATACCCCTTAATTCTAGGCAGACCTTGGTTAGCTACTACTAATGCTTTCATTAATTGCAGGTCTAGAAACCTTGTGATTTTGAATGGGGAGCAAACGAAGCAAATAACGTTGTACCCTCCAATGCAACAATTGTTGGAAACAGATGATCCTTTATGGATCGATAGTGACTTAGAGGAGTCTTTACCTATTTTGAAAATAGATCAAAGTGGGGAATTTGAAGATATTTTAGAAAACACTATTATTAATCATTTATTGCAAAATTATTATTTGGTTGATAATGTTTTTGAGACAATGATTTTTCATACGGGAATAAGTGATAATTGCTCATTTAGAATTTTTTGTTAGTTAGTAGCTCATAGTCTATTCAACATTTTATTACTTTGCATCAATTATTGCCACATACTTGTATATACAATCCATTTTTGATATTTGTAAGTTTTGACCCATCTTTGTCTAATTCACAACTACTTGTGTTGTGCCCTTACTTCCATAGTGCATATGGTTATGAATAGTCGGCTTGTGGCTATCTTAACTCTTAATTAAGTCATATTATCATTAGTATATTGTTATTTAGTTGGTTGGGTCAGCTTAGGTCTTATATAGGTGTGTATAAGTCGGCCTAGGTGATATCCTAGGCATAAATAGATATATATAGGAGGTTGTGAGTCTTATTTCATCATCAAGTTGTGAAGTGTGTTCTCATTACAGATATTTGGATGTTTTCCCCCTCAAAGTGACTTGTTATTCTCAGTTATTATCAAGTATTTGCAGCATATTTCATATCATATTTTTCTATTGTGCAAGTTATTTCATAACAACTTGCTATAAATACCCCTATATAGTCTCAAGCTGCTGAAATCCTGCCTAGTAAAAAACTTAACCTCAATCCCAATTTGAATGTTGGGTATGTGCAGGATCATTATGGAAAAAGCAGGCCCTTAAGTGGCAAAAAATTTAGAAAAATCAGAGTTAGGGAACTTGACGTTAAAATTTGAATAAGTTATCTATATTATTTCAAAAATATGTAAGAATAGAATCTATAGCAAATTGAATGTATTTTCTAAGCTGCTAGGTTTATTTTTAAAAAAAAACTATTTGGTGAAAATTTGAAATTTCAATGCAGTAGTTCTTAAATTTTAGGGAAAAAATAAGTAGGTGTTTTCTTGACCACCCTAACCACAATAAAATGATTATATATTTTTATAATATTTTAGATATAAGTAGAGGAATCATGTCCCGATGTGCATATGTTTTTGTAATTTTTTCCAAATAAATAATTAATTATAAATATTTATTACAACTTTTAAAAAATATAAAACTCATATGTCTAACCACCTTAACTTGGTAAAAACTTTATGAAATTCATTTTAAAAATCTTATAGTATGTGAAGCATAGAATGTGACGCATGTTTCATATTTAGAAAATGTGATACCGTTTGAAAGTTATAGATGTTTTTCAATCAGCCTATCAATCAGGACTTTAGTCGTAATTCAAAGTAAAGCATAATTTATATTGGTGGAAAGCTAAGAATATCCTTTTAAAACCCTTTTGATTTATACCCTACACATACCCATCATATCACCACTTTTTGGCCCATCATGATTATGCACATACCCTGCCTCCCAAATAAAAGAATTGATTGAGATGTTGTGTGCACATAAAGAAGCATTTTCTTGGGATTACCAAGACATGAGATTTATTCATTCCACTACCTGTACACACCATATCTATATAGAAGAAGGGAGTAGACCTATGCAACAACCCTGGAGAAGGTTAAACCCAATATTACGGGAAATAGTTAAGGATGAACTTCAAAAGTTGTTGAATGTAGGACTTATTTAGCTGATATCAGATAGCCAATGGGTGTTCCCATTTGTAGTAGTTCCTAAAAAGAGTGGAAAATGGTGAATATGTGTTGATTATAGGGCCCTTAACAAGGCCACTAAGAAAGACCATTTTCCACTTCCTTTCATTGACCAAGTTCTAAACACCCTAGCTAGGAAGAATTTTTTTTTCCTTTCTCGATTGATTAAGTGGGTATAACCAAATCCGTATTTCCTCAGAAAACCAAAACAAAAATACTTTTACCTTCCCATGGGGAAAATTTTCCTATAATTTCTTACCTTTCAGATTGTGTAACACACCGACTACTTTCCAATGAGCCGTTATAAGTATTTTTTCTGATTTAATTCATGACTATGTAGAAGTTATATGGATGAATTTACTGTTTATGGTGATACATATGATGAAGCTAAGGAAAATATTGAAGGAGTTCTTAAATGATGTATTGATACTAACCTTTCTTTGAGTCATAAAAAGTGTCATATTTGAATGACTGAAGGAATTGAAGTGGATCCTTAAAAGGTAAAAATTATTCAAGAATTGTCTATGCCCACCTCTCAGAAGGATGTATGTAGTTTTCTAAGACATGATGGTTATTACAAGAGGTAACTTATTCAAATTTTTAGCAATATTGCCTCACCCCGAGCTTTTTGTTGCTAGGGAAATATGAAAATTTGTCATGGACACCCGAATGCCAGCAAGCCTATGAGGAAATCAAAGGTAAAATTATAACTAAACCTATCCTATGAGAACCAAATTGGGAATTGTCATTCCATATACATACCGACACATCAAATACTTCTATGGGATCCATCCTTAGACAAACGGAAGACACTCTCTTTTGCTCTATTTATTATATCAGTAAGAATTTTATTAGTATTGAGGTAAACTATACTATCACTGAAAATAAATTCTTGGTTGTAGTTTATGCAATAAATAAGTTTCACAACTATATCACTAGATACAAACTGTGCATGCTGAAAACTAAAAACTGAATGATTTAATCTATAAATTCAAATCAAAATTTTAGCATATCATCAATAAAGCCTTTCCAAATGAATACAAATGTAAAGTGAAAACTAAACTATGCAAAAACTAAAACAAATTCATTCAAAGGAAAATCAACTCCATTTTTTTCCTATTTCATCATGATTCTTGATTTATGCATTTCATGCTCTCATATTTTTATGAGCACAAGTGTAGAAAGAAGTTGTGATGAATAGAAGAGAGAATTGAATGACTAAAATCAAATGTGTATGTGCTTTTTGGTGAGAAGAAGGGCTTTTATAGATGAATACATGGGGTAAATCCAAGTTATGGGAGAGATGTGGGATAACGAGTGAGATGGAGAAATGTATATTTGAAATTGATTGAAATGAGAGATAAATGAGTGGGATGATTTATGCCATAATATATGTCTAGAAGCCTAGAATAAAGTGAAAATGGATGAATGATTTAATGAAAAAGGATTAAATGATTAAATGATTTTATGAATTTAAATTATTTAATGAAATATGTGAATGGATAAAGGCTCGTGTATGAATGAAAATGATATTTTAATGATTAATGCAAATGGATAAATAATCGATTAATGGTTGATAAATGATTATGCAAATGGATAATGGTTATAATCTATGCAATGGATAAAAATGATTAATGATAAATGTTTATGGAATGAATTAATGAAATATGAAAATGGATTATTTAAATGCAATGGATAAATTTTTGGATATGCAAATGATTTAGGAGGAAAATATATTAATGAATAAATTAAACATATAATGGAACCTATTTAATTAATAGAAGAAATCAAATTATTATAAGGATATTTTTTTGTCTACATTTTTCCCCTCTTTGATATAATGTAGTTTATCACATTGTGTCAAAGAAAAAGATATGTCCCAATGAAAGGAAGAATGTAAAGGAGGATGACAAGGAGGTAGTGGTATGCCCCCTCAAGAGGACATGCCAGTTCAAAGAAAACAAGTTTTCTGTCAAAATGGATGAGACAACTAGAAGATGAAGGACAAAATGATAGAGGAGAATAGATAAGGATGATGAAATGATGAACGAAATGGATGATGGAAGAAATGATAGATGAAAAGAGATATGAAGGAAAATGAAGGTGATGAAGCCTCTTGTGCATGTCATAGTGCTTTATCATCATAGAGTAGTAAAATATGAAAAATGGACAACAAACACCATGGTATGACATAGACCAAGGTCTACAAGGTCATCCATCTATTAAACAAATAGTCATAGACAAGGAATGTCCTAACTCATACTAAGGGAAAATTTACCCCTGTCTTTTTGTCAAGACAAACCACAGACAACAATAAAATAAAAGACAATTCATGAGACATCATCGCTCCTCTAAATCCTTCGTGGGACATCCTCAAGGTGACTAGTAACATGACTGAATAAAATCTAAAAGATAAGAAAAAGTAGACCAACAAGTTCAACAACCATTCAAGTTATTTTCAAATAAGTGTTTGCCAGTGTGTTAAGGGATGAAGTGAGTGACGGGTGGACTATTTTGACAAGGCCTGGTTTTGGGATAAGAAACATGTTGTATAAGATGTCAAGTCTAATTCTGATCATGCAACTGTAACCTATATAAGGAAAATGAAAAAGTAGGATAGTGACAAGGTCTAGTTTTAGGAAGGACACATCCTATATAAGACTATTGTTTGTGATCAACTTGACTGGCTTGATTTATTTAACAAATGATTGATTTGATTTGGAGACTTGTTGGCTTGCTTTTCTTGTTGATGCAGGATTTTTGTTTGAAGTTCAAATGATGATGTTGCATCTCAGTCAATAGTGTCTAATTTATTTTGACTGACTCGGCGAACCCTAAAAGACTGACCTAGGGGTCATCAGGGGCTCATCGACAGATGGCATTTCCTACATAGCAATGCGTGGAGACCTCATAGTTTGACAATGATAAAGACTGACATGACTAACTTTGACTCTATTTTTGAGAATTTTTTGAAAGTTATCTGAATGTTTTTTGGGTTTTGACATATTTTGATTTTTTTTTTGGATTTTGAAGTTTTATGATGTTTTTCTAGATTTTGTCGATATTTGATGTTTTTGGAGTTTTGTTGTTTTATGATTTTTTAGGGATTTTTGGATGTTTTAAATTTTTTTTGGGTTTTCGAATGTTTTATGAGGATCATGACAAATGCAAGAAAATGATGCCTACAAGAAAGTGAGCAAGCATGCACAAGAATCCAAGGACAAACATGGTCTTGCCCCTAATTAAGTTGAATACCAATTGATAGGTGATGATGATGATGATGATGATGTTTGACATGGGAAGGGCACATCCCAAAACAACATGAAGATGATGATATTGTGACTAAAGGATCAAGGTTTCTAGCAAGGCTAGAAACGAAGCCAAGGAATGTGTTGGATGATGTGCTAGGATGCATAGCAAGATTGTATGGGTTAGACTCATTGCATTTGGAGTGAATTGGTTAGGATTAGATGGGATGATAGAGGGATGTTGGATAAGCGGATTAGAATCCTTAAACAAATGACAAGGGAAAGCCAAGTCCAACAATAGGTATGAAAGGATAATGGATTGATTTTGGTAAAATATAGGAGCCATGAGGATTATTAGATGGTAGAATTAGCATATGATCTCCAAGGACTATGTCACATAGGAGTAATTAGTTTTTTCCAAGGTATGGGTTTGGATAATTCTATGAAGGAAATGACATGATACTTCATGGATAATGTATGACCAAATTATAGACATGTCAAGAGTTTTCCCAAAGCATGATTTATGTTTGTACCCCAGTATTTATCAAGATCAAGGTAGGTGGGAAAATAGATGGGAATGATAGGGCTTAAATGGATAGATGGAAATGTCATAAGCAATGTCATGCGAAGGTATGGGAGATGAAACTACTTGCCCCCAAGTGTAATGGTCCATATAGATAATTGATTCTATGCATAACGCATGTTCGTTATGTTTTCATCATGGTGCTTATCCAAAGTGCCATAAAAATGGTTATCACTATTGAACAAAATTTTTCTCTTTACTTTTTTTATTTTTTTCTTTTTTTTATTTCTTTTCTTTTTTTAATTTTTTTTTTTCTTTTTAAATTTTTTTTTGTCAGCAAGATGCCTATTTGCCAAGTTTTCATCAGGGTGATGATTTTATTTATTTATTTATTTGTATTTTTTTTGCTATCACCAAGACACCTATTTTCCAGGTTTTCATTAAGGTGATGATTTTTTTTATTTTTTTATTTTTTTTAAATTTTTTTTAGGACTTGATATTTTGGATGATCACTGATTGCTCTAAATTCTTTGACAGTGTCGATGTAGATATTGGGATATGATATGCCAACAATGAACTTTATGAAGTAGTTTCCTTGTCATGATAATAACACTTGCATATAACTGATCGATGTCATTATACAATCCTTTTTTATACTAGAGTTGGCCTTATTAGAATATACATGTCATGATAGAATTGTTATCTACTGAAATTGCACCCTGTTGAACGTGAAGTTTGACATTTTAGTGTAACATGGGAAGACCTCTAAAGTTGTAGGTTACTTGTAAGTAGAGGTCAACCTCGGGAGAAGGTCGGCTTCCTAGTTGGGTTATCACCTAAAACTACTGATTCTGTAAGAAAAAGGGAGAAGGAGAATGCTTTAAAATTAAAACTAAACCCTATGGTGATACACCTAAATGTTACTTGGATTTGAAACCAGATTTCATACACTTGCTTGCAATGGTTGAAGATAAATTTGCACAACTCATTTCTGTATATTTTGCAAAAGTGTTTCACAAACAAGTCTTAGTGCTAAGATTCCTAGAAGGAAAGTTAATTTCACATCTAAAATTCATTTACATCTTTCGACACAATTTGTAACTTGCAAAAAACATACTTTCTGCATAAAGGTTCTAAAATCTGAGACAAAGCTTGAAGGAAATAAACGTTACCTCACTAAAAGCTTGATCAATCAGCTGACTGAAAACAATAATGCAAACAAAAAGTAGGAAAAAGATTCAAATCAGTAATAATTAAGGTCTTTACTGAATTTCATCTCCAAAATTGAGTTACAATAGCATGCACAATACTTGTGAAAGGACTGCCAAAAGTCACTATCTCCAAGAGCAGCATATCCAGAACTCTCCTGCAAATGAGTTACAAAAATGGCTAAGTAGCCAAGCTCTAAGTTTTTCCACCAAATAAGGTTCTAGAAACCTCATTTTTCATAAGCACCCATAAAGCCTAAACTTTAGGGCCTAAAACTTCACCAAAATAACTCAAAATGGTTGAAAAATTCAATTTGATCTTATCAAACCATAATGAGATCCGTAAATATGCTCCAATTTTTCCTCCAAATGTTTGCAAATTGATATCAACTTCCCTAGATGCTTGGGATCAAGTCATAAAATTTAATACACCCCTTAGCTAATCACAAAAAAAATACTTCCATCTTGCATCTTTAAATAACAATTAAAATAAGTGATTAATAATTGTATCACTTAGATTAATGTTTTACAATCATTATTTGATGCAAAATAAAAAGGTCCAAATTCAATCCATGAGAGAAATAGAATGCAAAGTATGCGAGTCTTCAAAAAACTTCCACACTCAACATAAATGAAGGGGCATACAAAGGTTGATTAAGACATGACAAATACGTTAGTTTCATGGAAAATATTTAAAAGATAGGTAAAAAATATCTTTTTACTTATCGGCCCAGGCTAGGGTTATGAAACCCTAAGAACAAAAGAAAATCAAAATGAAATATCATTTCATTCTTTAAGCTTCATGTAGAAGCTTTGCCACCGTCATTCATTGCTAGGGTTTCAGGAGTTCTATCTGCCATTTCAATGATGAATCTCACAGTTCAACAGAGGAATTTCATGATCTTCTTCACAGACATATGCTAGTAAGCATAGTTGTTTTCTCCATAATAGAAATATAAATTCAGAACTTTCTTTTTATATTGTCTCTCTTTCTAGAATTGAAAAAGTTTGAAGACTTTGTTGATGCCCCTTTGTAATGAAAATTCATGATGAGTATCTGAAAGTTGTAGGCGTTTCACAAGCACTCACATTTCCATGGCTATAGACTCTTCTGAAAGCTTATATTTTCACTTCAATGGCCATGGCTTTGTTTGCCAAAATTTTCATGAATTCGAGGGCTTTATCCTATTTTCTGTAATGTAACCATAAGCATTGTGAATTTTATTTTCTAAATCTCTATTTTTTATAACTATAAATCACTCTATATTCTCTTTGCACTTTTATTTCCTGGGTTCCTCTATTTGTTTTATATTCTAGGTTCTATAACCCCTTCTTGCAAGCCGCCATTAAGAGCTTTGTAAATGAATCTTTAAAGCTTCACCGAAATTCTTTCATTGCTCTATATACTTGAATTCATTTACTGTTGTTGAAGACTTTTGATGTAGCCATAATCATGGCGTGGCCTTGGAATGTATGGATTCAGGATTTTCCTTCTATGTTTTTATGGCCATTTATACATGAGGCCAAGGGTTTAGTTGTTCTCTCTTCAGTAGAAAACCATGATATCAAAGTGTTTCATCTCTTTTGTATTACTCTGTTCTCTCCTTGGAACTCTTGAATGCCTATGGAGAATCTGGGACTCATGCCTTATCCATGATTCTTTGCATTTAATTAGTGCTTATCATACTAATTATTGCTCATAATGTCATGAAAATTCTTACTCTGAAACTCACTATCTTCTATAACAAGCATCATGTATTACTGCTTTCTTGCTCATTATCATGAGGATTCTTACTCCAATAGTTGCACCTATCCTGTATTGAGATCTCTAAGGTTTGCAGTCCACTACAAATGACAAGATAATTTAGCATCCTCTATGAACTGTCCTCCCTAAAGAATACTTGTCATTCTATTCATAGGAATGCATTTTCAAAGCAAAGGAAGTACCTCTTAAAATACTAACACTGTACATTACTAACATTTTAGGAATTACTTCCTTACCAAAATCTTGCCACAGTCATGCTCAAAAGTCTTCATGATACTTCTGTAGGCACTAATGTTCCAGATTTTGATGTTTATAGAACAATGTTGGCATTGATTAATTAATCTTGAGGTATATTGTGTCTTGATATTGCAACTATGCTTCAGTAGGAAAGATTATTCTTAAGGGAAAAAATACTACTCAGTGTGTTTCTGTCTCAGATGATCTTGATATCTTCTATCTCAAATTGCTTTAAGATACACATTCATTCTTTTCCCGTTTGCTTACTGTCAATGCATTTATCACACATGGCTCTACTGATTCTAATACCTTCTTGTGATCTAACACATAATGACTGTGCCTTTTATGTATGGCATGTTGTAGCATTGTGTTTGATGGAATTTCCTTTTACCACATGGCTTCAATTTATGTGCTAAAGCTTCATTCATTAACATATGCTAACATATCCATCCTTTCATAATGTAAGTGTCCTACCTTTGATCTTTAATAGAAAATTTTGCCTCATGGTTATGTTATGACTGTGCATAGAATATCACTGTGATGTTCAGCCGATACACTGTTAATGGATCTCTGTACAGTATTAGCATACAGTGTTAACTTCATTGTATCCATTCAGTGAGACTTGAAAATGATAAAATTCAAGTGTTATTTTTATGTTATCTTGAAATGTAGAACATTGTATCCCTTTTTAAAGTGACTGTTCAAAGTTAACTTTCCATTACATTTCATGTTATAATGACACCTGTTGAATGACCTTGAATAATCCTGAAAGATCGTGCATGAACTATGAGCTGGGCTCAACCCTTGTGGGAGCCACATTTACTCCACTCATATTTAATCAGATTGATTTTTATACCTGTGACTACACATGGAACAAATAGTTAGAAAAACATAACATGTTTTAGATATATTTGATCATCGTTTCCTCTCTCTTCTCTGAACATGAGTGACTAGCTTGTCTGATGCATACAAAAAATGGTCTATACATTGATGGGTGGATGTGTATGTAGGATCAAAGATTGTCATTGTTTAGAACTTTTTTCTAACCATTGCAATTATTTCAAATGTAGGATATGAAGACTAAAAGTTGCAGAGGACAAAAACAAGCAATCTAGAGCTGAAGATCATGCAAGACGATGAACCTAAACCAGTCATCAGGAAATGACTGGCCTTTCTCTCTATATATGCATCTTTATTATTTTTTTAAAATCTATTCCTGTATATATTGTATTTCGTGCACATTGGACAAGCTATATCTCACGGCTTGTGTGAGATAGATTTTAACCCTTGAATCTTGATAAAGATATTTCTTTTAGCAATATTTTGTATGAATCTTTTCAATATTGTATACATCTGTATAAATGCAACAATCCATTACTGAAAGTAAAAGCTTCTTGATTCTTCTATTTATACACCTGAATGCAATATAGAAAAAACTAATATGAAATGCACCTCATACTTAAAACTCACTCAATCTGATCTAAGAATAAAAATGAGTAACATCTCTAGCGACACCTAGTGCATGTTTTCCTACTAAACACTAAGACCAATTGCCTAACCTATCCATTGGGCATGGAGTCACTAAGAAATTCATACTAGGTCTGAAAATAGCTTGCTTCAATTTTGTAACTCAACCATGAACTTATAGAACTCCCAGGAGTTTATTGAAAACAAAAAACAACAGCATAAAAATAACTAACTATGTTGAAAAGCACTTAGGGAAACTGGAAACAACAACTAATCTAAGGTGCAGCAGCACTTATTGAAAGCATGAAATGCTAAAAAGACTGAAATGATATAGTTCAAACCTCAAAGCAGTGCTTGAGGTGTATCCCATTTGCTGGGATAGGCAAGATTTCACCATCCATTTTGGACAACTGGAAAGCATTATGCTCCTTGAATTCAATAATAATGAAAGGGCCTGCTCAGAAATGGTCAAACTTTGTATGCTTGCCTGGTCCACTCTTTAGTACATCCCACTTGAGAACAATATCACCCTCTTTGAAAACCTTGGCTGTAGTTTTTTTATCAAATGTTCTCTTTGTTTGGAGCTGATGGTACTCCAAAGTTCTCATTGCTTTATCTCTTGATTCTTCGAGCTCCATGAGCTCTGCATATCTTACAGACATTGGGTCCTATTCTTCAAACATCTCCAACTGATGAACAATGTCTAGAGTTGGAAGCTCTACAGATAGAGGTAATTCTGGCCTCTTTACCATAAACGAGTACATATGGAGAATTACCAACTGATCTCTTAGGAGTTATCCTATCTACCCAAAATGCAGATTTCAACGTGGTATGTCAAACCCTTTGATTCTCCTCCATGGTTCTCTTAATGATTCTAATCAGATTTTTATTCGTACTTTCAGCTAAACCATTACCCTATGGGTAATAATTGGAGGAAGTATTCAAATGAATTCCATATTTAACAACCCAGTCTGTAACTCTTAACCCAAAAAAAGAAAGAGCATTATCTAAAATGATGGAGTCACGAACTCCAAATCTGGTGATTATATCTTCATAAAAACTCAAAACTGAAGATTCATTTGCTTCTTTCAAAGCTACTGCCTTTGTCCACCGTGTAAAATAATCAGTGGTTGTAAGCACCCACTTGTAACCAGCACTGTAAGATGGATTAATTGGCCCATTTAAGTCAATTCCCCATCTCATGAAGGGCTGCTCTACCTAAATTGGATGTAAAGGCATAGCAGGCAGCTTTTCTTTTCCTACAAATAAAGCACATTTAACACACTTTCTTGACCATGCATATGCATCTTTAAACAAGCTAGGCCAGTAGTAACCAGCTCTCATGATTTTCCAAGCAGTGGTCCTTGGAGCAAAGTGACCTCCTGAAACTCCATCATGAAACTCATGAAGTACCTTTTCTATTTGATCAACATCAATACACCTTAATAAGACACCATTCAGATCCTTCCTGAAAAGAACATTATCAATGAGGACATAAGGAATTGATTGCCATCTGAAGTATCTTTGTTTTTCTCTATCTAGACCTGGTGGAAATTCACCAGTATGAAGAAAGTGGGTCATTTCTCGAACCCAACCTGCAACTAATGCAGGTGCAACAACTTGAACATTTTGAGGATCATCTATATTAGCTAAAACAACATCAGTTTCTGATTTCTGTGCATCTTCAGGGGTTGAAACAAGTTGCTCACAAAGTCCTCTACCCCTGACAAGTTTTGTGATGTTGATGTCGACATCAAATTCCATTACTTTTGTGATCCACCCTGCTCTTTTCTCACTCAGATCTTTGTTCAACAGAAATTCCTTCACACTTGGGTGTGCAACCAAAATATGAATTTTATTGTTTGAAACTAGAGGTTTAAACTTCTTTAGGCTTCTGATCACCATGAGAACATGTTTCTCAACAAAAGTATATTTCTCTTCATAATCAGCAAGACTCTAACTAAAGAAATCTACTGGTTGCTCTAAATTATCACTATTTTTCTAAACTAGCATAGCAGAAATTGAACTAACGCTACCAAAAGCATACAAATTGAAGTCTTTAGAGAAATATGGATTTACCAGTGTTGGGGCTAATGCTAAAGCTTCCTTGATCTCTTCAAAACTACATTTTGCTTCTCTTGAACAACTGAAAACTACATTCTTTTTAAGCATGGTAGTCAAAGGCTGTAGTAAATTTGCAACATCAGGAATGAATCTCCTTAAAAAGTTGATTCTCCCTAAAAATCTCTGCAATCCTTTCTTGTGATTGGGTAATGGCAGTTCGAGTATAGCTTTAACTCTTTTAGGATCAATGGTAACTCTATCTTTTGATACTATGTGACCTAACAGTTTACCTTCATGAACTGCACAAATACTCTTTTTCGGATTGAGAGATATTCCATATTCTCTGCATTTTTAAAAAACTTGTTTGAGATGCGACAAGTGCACATCTGCATTCTTTGAATATACAGTTATATCATCTAAATAAACCATCAGAAATTTTTGAATTAAACTCTGAAATTCCATATCCATGGCACGCTGAAAGGTGGCACCAACGTTAGATAAACCAAAAGGAATTCTCTTGTAGGCCATAGTGCCCCATTTTGTTGTAAATTTTGTTTTATACTGATCCTCCTCTTTGACTAGAATTTGATTATAACTAGAATATCCATCCAGAAGAGAAAATCTCTTTGAACTAGCAACAGCTTGGAGAATTTGTTCCATAGACGGTAAGGGATAATGATCTTTTAGAGACGCTTTGTTAAGGTCTCTAAAATCCACACATAATCTTATCTCATCATTCTTCTTTCTAACCGGAACAAGGTTAGAAACCCAGGATGTGTGTTTAATTGGAAATACAATACCCCCCTCGACTAACTTGGTCAACTCTTTGATCATTAAAGGTTCGAGCTTGGGGTTCAAAGGTCTCTACTTTTGTCTAATAGGCTTGGCACCAGGTTCTAACTCAATTGTATGTTGTGCAATATGTGGATCAAACCCTTTTAAATCAGAATATTGCCAAGAAAAAACATCATGTTACTCTTGGCATAAAACAATGAAATCTTTTCTATCTTCAACTAAACAGATTTTTCCTAATTTGAGAAGCTCACCTTTAAAGATTTCCACTTCCTCATAATGATCTTCTTTGACTTGAATGTTGACTTTGTTCTTCTTAAGTTGATCATCAGAATTGAATATGGATTCCAAGGTAACCAGCCCTTTGGGAAGTTTAGTTGTCTTCAACTGTATCACTTGATCATCATACTGTTGTTTAATATTTTCCTAGTTCACTACAAAAAATTGATCTTCTTGGAGCAGAAAGGTTAAAATCTGCTCATCACTTTCAAATACCTTCTAGTTAATGTTGTTATCAGGAATTGATGGCCTGATAACCACCTTGACATACTGTTGTATTTTATCTTTTTTGACATCACCTGGGATATCAAACTGTGCTCCAATTTTTGCAAGTCTATCAACATGCTTATTCTAATTTTGTGGAATAGAAATCAGATTGAAGGTGTTAAATTCTTCAATTATGTTCCATACTTTGTTTCTGTAAGACTTCAAAGCATCATTCTTGGCAACATTCAGCCCTCTAACCTAATTAACTATCAATTTGTTGTCTCCATAGACTTTCAAACAATAGATTCCTCTTTTCCTTTCCCACTCAAGGCCTTGAATGAGTCCTTCATACTCAGCACTATTGTTAGAACATGCAAAAGCAAAATGAAAGGCTGAAAAGTACTTATCACCCTGTGGAGAAACCAGCATTGCACCTCCACCTGCTCCATTCTTGCTTTTGGAACCATCAAAAAACATTTCCCACAGTTCACTTTGCTATTGTAACAACTGATCTGTACCCTTTTCAAGGTTTGGAACCTCTGCATCAAGTTCAAGCATCACATAATTACCCATACCAGCATCTTGAATAAGATCTTCAGGACTATCCAACACATTTTCAACTGCCCATTCATGTAACAACACATCAGGAACAACTTCTACTTGAAGTTCTTGAGCGGCAGCCAGCTCACTGTCAAAAAAAATGACACAATTTGTGTCTGCAGTAGTAGGAACAGTGTTGATAGGACTTGGGTTATAAGGCTCAATGTGATCTTTAGCCAACTTTTCAGATTTAATGGTAACTTTGGTTCCATATCTAGTTCTAAACAACATATGTATTTTAATAGATCTATAGATAACATATGTATTATAACTTTGGAAGATCTATAACGCATATTTCCTCAGGAACTGAAAAGTTCAGACAAGCATGAAGGGTAAGACTCAAACCTTTAATAACACCCAATGTATTAATAGAAGTACCATCCAATTGAATCACTCATTTCTCAAAAGGCTGATACTTTAGTTCAAGTTTATCAACAATTTTCTTTGGAATTACAGAAATACTAGCTTCACTATCTACCATACAATTATGAACTAACTTATCACCTATGATTACAGACACGTAAAATGGAGGTGGCTTGACTTCTTTTCCTGCCTCTTTGTTGGGTTTTTTATCATTTTCTTGAGGATTATTTGTCAACACAGTTCTGATTTGACCTATAGGAGACTTAGATTCATTAGACACTTTAAAATTTGACAAGGCTGACTGTAACATATCTTTTTGACCTGGGATAGCTAATGAATCGCACATAGACATCGTTACGTTCATCTTTTTCATACCATCAATAATATTATAGGGTACAACTGGGTTTACTTTATAATGTACCTTTATGCCAGCATGATCAACCTGCAAGTGTGGCTGCTCCTTAACTAGGAGTTTCTGATTTCTTTGCAAAACACGAGTCACTTGAAATGTAGATGGTTCTGCAGCTGTTGTTTTTCCTTTATCAGATGCTCGATCCAGCTCAAAAGCTCTTTTCTTCGCCCTTGTGTTAGTTGCAACTAGAGAATTATCTACATTCAATCTACATAATTCTTCACCTTTCCAGTTAAGTAGGGTAGTTTCATTGGTAAGTTGATCTTGGTGTTGTGGAGATGCATCATTGAGTGCATTCTACTATGAACTTGAGGCATTTTGTACCATAAGTGCCTAATTAATGAGTTTGTTTGAGCAAGTGGCCTGATTGTGAGGTTGGTTGCAAGGGTAGCACCACTCATAATTTTTTGTTAAGTTGTTTCGAATAGGGACAAGATCCTTAACTACACTAACAGGTGCTAGAGCATAAGCTTGAAAAGGTCTTGTGTTTACATTCTGTCTTAGGCCCTGATAGTTTCCTTGATAAGCCTATCTATTTCCTTGATATTGTTGTTGCTGACCTAAATTCTGCTATTGATAAGGCCTATTATATGATTGTTACTTTTCCAAGCTCACAAGCTTATTACCAAAAGTCTGTAATAAACTTTTGATCTCCTATAACTCATTTGAAGAACTTGAGACAACAACTTCTTTTGTTACAGCAGCTGGAACAACAGCTGATACTACTGGAATAGGTGGAAAAGGTGCAAAAGGTGGTATCTGCAAAGGGATATTCAAATGAATATCTAGAAATATAGGCATTGGTGGCCTAGGAGCAAGTTTACCAGCTTGTATTAGGCTGTTTTCAACTCTGATTGCTACTTCATAAGCATCAGGAAAAGACACTCCTCCCATTGACTGTATTAAAACTGATATATCGCTATTTATAGCTCTAAAATAATACAAAAAGGAATATTCAGGTGAAGGCCTCACTATAGCAAGAATCCTATCCCATGTTTTTTGAAAATGGAAATTGAAATCCATCATTTGCTCTTGGGGGGCTCTCTTTATAGTTGTAAGTTGTTCTACCAAAGACAAGTTATCTGATTTATCTTGAAATTATTTATGCAACTTATCTCCAAATTCATCCCAAGTTGTGATGGAGCCTATTGCTAAACCCCTATACCATTGCAATGCTTTTCCTTTCAGTGAAGCAGCTAGCAATCTCACAACAACATCCTCCTGAGTTATGTGATGGACTCCACATAATGAAGCTACATCTCGTATATGTTCAATCGGGGTAGTCTGATCTTCCTCAGTGAAAATTGGAAAAAAATTTAAAGTTTCCATTGGGATGTCATTGTGTTGTGCCAAATTTAATGGATTGCCTCCATTAAATGGCACAAAAGGCTGATTTTTGGGAGCAGCCATTAGAGGTGGCTGAGGTGGATTTAAATTTGTAAAAACAACAGTTGATGAACTTGTTGTAATAGCATAATTTGAAAATATATGACTAGAAAATGCAACTAGACTGCTTAAAGGAGACCTTTATGTTCTAAGACTAGGTGAGGCTGAATGATTCTCAGTCTATTTTTTAGATGGTCTTCCTCTCCTCCTTGATGGTGAAAATGCAATTTCTTGTCTAACACCAGGTGGTGTAGACTGTACTCTCTTAGAAGGAGGTACTCTTTTTACTGCTCTGCCTTGTCTTATGGGTGGTGATAGCTGCAAAAACTTAAATTCTCTGGAACTTCATGTTTGTACTCTTCTCATAAGTTGTGACAGCACTAACTCTATTGTTCTTTCACTTCACGGAGTCAACAAGTATGCTAAAATAACTTCTATAAAGTCTAAACTTGTTGGTTGCATACCAAACCAACAATATAATGTGGAACTTGTCCCACCGGGTGTGCCAAAATTGTTATCTACTGAAATGTCGAACTTCACGTTCAATAGGGTGCAATTTCAATAGATAACAAGAATGTCATGAGAGTCCTTATAATAAAAATTTAATACCAAGATGTAACAGATTTGTGAGGTATGTATTTTGGAATGATGGATGATGGTAGATGTGGAAGGATTGTTTGGATGTTTGGATGAATCACTTTTTATTTTCCAAACTTGGGATGTTGGATGACATAGTTTGGAATTTTGATTGGGATAGAATTTGGAACCAACACTTTTATATGTCTTTCTTGATGACTATTTTGAAGGAGGTGGACATTTATTATATGTGGGAGTCCTCTTTTCTTGTGGCTCCACATTTTGATTGACTTTTACTTTTGAAATATTTTCTTTGTTTGATCCATTTTTCTTTGGTATCCATTTAACTTCATTTTTCCACTTGGATTTTTTCCCAATTTAATGGCCTTTGACATTTGATTTTGGACTTTAGGCTTATAAGACTTTTTTTTTGTTGGTTCCAATTGATTGGCTTATTTATGTTGGAATGGTGGTTTATGGTGTGGATGGAAGGAGTGTTGGCAACATCCTTATCGTAAGAACTACTCATGACACCCATCTTGATGTTTGTATTAGATAAAGTTGCCCCCAATATCAAGGAGGCACCACTAACATCATTACATTTTATGATTAAAGAATAGCCAAGACCTTGATGTCTAGAATGTTCATAAAATTGTATTGGTTCTAGAATGCCTTGCTCATGTAGGCTTGGTCCTTTTCCTTGATACTGCATGCTCTGATAGATTTTGTTTGTGATGGGGTATTTATTGTTTTGAAAGCAAGATGCTAACCCATCATTGTGGAGAATGTTGCTTGGAATCTTCTCCTTTGTGAGAAATATTGCTCTAACAAAGATAGATGATCCTAGTTGATAAGATATTGTAGCATCATTGACATGTTGGATATATTTCTGATTGATATCTTTGGTTTGATTTTGTGAAACATTGGATTCTGATGGTTCTTCAAAAGATATTGATGCTTCCAAGTTGATGTAGAAACCTTCCTTATGGTCATTATCATAGAGTCCAGTGAATTCATCTATAGCTTGATCATTTGCAAAAATGTCTAGAGTAGTAGACTCTTATTCTAGAGGAAGATCATCTATGTTTCCAAAGGAAGCAATTGTCTCATTTTCAGAAATGATGGTGTTTGGAGTTTGGGTAGGATCACCTCAAATGTTTGATCATGAATGGCATAAAGGTCAATGAGCAGATCATTTTGGATTTCTTGACCGATGGTAGTGTCTTGGTCAAAGATGGGTTTGTCTTGGATGACATGATTTTTTGAAAGGATTTCTTGGATGGACTTAAGGATGGGGTGATGGGATGGACTACTTTGATCTTGATATAAAGGTGAAGCTATGCTTTCATGCCTTGGTTTTTCCTCTTGACATGTATCCTCAAGTTTAGGCAATGGAATGTGACTTTCGACAAGGATATGATTTTCATGACTAAATGTAGCTAGGGATGGAGTGAATAGGAATGGATTAGTGGACAAAGGAATGTAAGAGGATGTGGAGACTTGGAATGGAGAGGTTAATGATGGACTGGAATAGGATGTGGAGGCTTGGAAGGGATTGGAAAAAAGTTGGTTTCCCTTGTCAAGATTAGGATAAGGGTGATAAGTGGGCATTTGTTGTGGATAAATGGTGTGGCTTGTGTTAAGTGACTCTTGATAGTGAGGGTAGATGGATGAAGGACTAGAGCTTATGGGTTGTTGGCAAGGAGAGTATGTGGGTAGTGGACCATGGGTTGAGGTTTATTGGTATTTGGATTTGATGAATTGTCTTTTGAAGTCTAAGGCTTGTTGGGCTTGACCATGGTGGATTAATTGGTATTCAACTTGACTAGAAAGCATATCAAGGTGAATGGAAGACATGGTGGTGGATGGTATGAAGCCTAATAAATTCCAATGCAATGGAAGGAATGCACCTATGCTATTTTTTTTTTTAATTTTTGAATATATAGGGATGCCTAATAATAATGCCTAGATTAATAGTCAAAGTGACAATAGTCTATGACCAAGTTATGCAAAGCGTGGAATGAAGAGATGGAATAGTATGACCTAGTATAAAGGGTAAAACCTCTAGAAAAGCTAAGATGTGGTTGCTAATCACACTAAGATAGGTATAGAAACTAATTTGATTATCAATGACCTTAGGTATAGCAAATACTGATAGGATATGTTGACAAGGTGGTCTCAAACTGGACTGATGAGTTGAGGAACCAACCTAAATGATGAGAACTAGGATAAATGTTGTCTAAAAGATAAGGTCAGGAGAATACAGATTTGAGGCTATATTCTAATCTAAGTTTGATGAGCTTCCAAATGAAGAGGTGTATGCAAGAGGTTTATGGAAGCTAAAATGATGGCCTAAAGTTTAATCTATAGGGAATGTCTAATGCAAAAATGATGAAGTGATGGATGAATGAATGATGGCAGAAATGAAGTGAACAAGTCCTTGGTTTAAATAGGTTTAAATCTCAAGCTTGTTTTGGATGTGTTGGCCTAGTTTGTTTTCAAGGTTTGAATGTTGTCAATTTTAGGTGTGATGTCTGTTTGAGATTTGCATTGAACACACATGCAAGACACAATAGACAAAAAAAAATTGAGTTTTCTTTTGGTTGTGAAGGTTGTTTGATTGTTGCAATATAAGCAAAAATCCTAAGCTAGCAAAGATAATATTTGTGGGGTTCCCACTAGGATTTCTCTAGCCACACCTATTCAGAGTGGATATCTTAGGAACTTGGTAGCACTGACTCCCCCTTACATGAAACTCACTTCTTGAGCATAGCAAGTTTTGAATTCCCTAAGACCACAAGTGTAATGCACACATTCTATACTCTAAACAACCTAACAATCCACAACAACTTAACCAATTTTTTAAGATTTTTTATTTTTTTTGTGGTTTACTTGAAAGACAATAAAAATCTTAATTCACTACTTACAACTATAGTAAATGACCCCACTATTTAACAACAAAGGTAGAAAATATTTACTATTGTTAGCAATAGAGACTACTAACTTGGGGTTGGCTTAACACACCTATTACACACTCAAGCACCTCTTGTATTCCAACGCATTGTGATATCCTCACTCCCAACACATGTACCTACATGATCTATAAGTCTTGATACATACATAAGATCAACGATTTATTAGTACATGATATCCACAATAAGCAATATGATTACATAGCTACACAAGTCAAATGGATGATTACGACATTGAGAGAGAAAGTCCAGTCCCAAAGCAAGACTCAAAAGATAGTCCTAAGGGCCCGACCTAATTCCTCGAGGGCTCGTCTCTGACGGCCTTGCCTACGTATATAATTCATAGAGGAATCGTAGTTTGACTAACTTGAGTTCTCCCAACTCATTTGATTGACCAACAGTAGCACAATAACACTAAAATGCGCTAAAATCAATTCCTTACTCAAATGCATCACATGACCCATGCAAAACACATACTATAAAAAGTGGGTATGCAACCCTTTCTAGGGTCCACTACCCTAGATGGTTTTCATAGTCGGTTGCCACCCACTAAGGTGAAGCCAAAAATTCAGGTAACTCATCAAGGATATAATAACAACATATGAGGGTATAGACACGATCCCTAATAGTTGACAAAACTCAATCAGGCATATCACAATTTGAACAATTGCAACAATAATGAAGTGGTCACAAAGGAACATGCTAAAATCACATTTATCTCTTCTACATAACTCAGACATCAACATCATTATAGTTCAAGCTAAATATTAACAATTTGAATCAACCGTCATTATTCATACCCTAGCTTTAGGTTTTCAAATTGATATTACAACATAGTATAACACAATTTAATTCCAACATAATTTGTACGAATTGGTAAGTTGCTTTCTCTACCTTTGAAAGTTTTAATCCCAATGATTTTCAAGGAAAGATAATCTAACCAAAACTAATTAAATTAATATTAACTTATTAATTATAGGAATTATGGTTGAATATTTAAAACAATCTAACTAAGAACAAATAAAAAGGGGACTATTAGTGGTTAATGTTATTAACTTGGTTCAAAGCGTAAATCTACTAATTGGGTTTAGATACCATCCAATACTTAAATTTCCTCAATCTAGACATAAATGTATTGACACCAAGAAATGAACACCTTACTTAAAATAGATCATCAACTCAAATTTTAATAACCCATAATAAGTAATAAGAATTAATATCAAAATGAATATCTTACAATATTTACCAATAACACGATAATGCCTAAAAATACAAAGAATATCAAATGAAACCAACAACTTTTACATTAACAAGGAAAGGGATTATGATAACCATAAGGGATAAAGCACAATCAACTTGACTATTCAAATATTTTCATGCAGATCAAGATAGAAAAAAAAAAACATACTAGGAAGCATAGTGAAAAGAAATAACAAGGATTATGATCAAGGAAGCACTCCAATAAGATAATTATTAGGAAAATAAATGTGTAAATCTTCACATACTACCAAATGCGAAAGTATCCCCTTGCTATATCATCCAACCTAAAGAATTAAACTATTTCTAAATTCAACTAGTTTGCAATTATCAAATTAGGCCAAGCATTAGAATATACATTATACCTAATATTCGAATATTAATTGAAATTTTATTGTTGTTCATTTTCTTTAAATATAAACTAAATATAAGATGTCACATCTCATAATAAATAGATTTGAAGAAAATAATGAAACATTGTATATTTTGGATTTTCTTAACTTTTATGAACATCTAACTCTACTAGAAATAGTTGAGCAACAAATAATATATATTAAATTTAATTTTTTGGCATTCCCTACCTTTCAAATAGCTACAAATGAAGGTAAACAACTACCCACATTCAGGCATAGAGTTTTTCTCTAACAAAATATTAGATACCGAGTATGAGGACAACAGATGTGTTTTAATATGCAAATCCCAAGAAAATTTAAATGTGCAAACCCAACTTATCATTTCCAGGCACAAGAGGCACAAGAGAACAATTGGAGAATTTAAAAGTATAAATCGAATTTATTAGTTTCAGACATGAAAGAGAGCAATTGGAGAATATAAATGTACAAATCAAATTTATTAATGGTAGGCACAAAATAGAGCAACAAAAGAATTTAAATGTAGAAACCAAGTTTATTAAGCAGCTGAAGAATTTAAATATATAAATTAAATTTATCAATGCCAGGCATAAAATAGAGCAGCAGTGGATTTAAAAGTAAAAATCAATTTTATTGAGTAGCTGAAGAATTTAAATATATAAGCTGAACAATTTAAATGTATAGCAATGCCAGGCATAAAATAGAGCAACAGTATTGAGTAGTTGAAGAATTTAAATGTATAAATTAAATTTATCAATGTCAGGGATAAAGTAAAGTAGCGGGTGAATTTAAAAGTAAAAATCAATTTTATTGAGCAGTTGAAGAATTTAAATGTATAAATTAAATTTAAGAGCTGCAGGTGGATTTAAAAGTAAAAATCAATTTTATTGAGCAGCTGAAGAATTTAAATGTATAAATTAAATTTAAGAAGAACAGGTGGATTTAAAAGTAAAAATCAATTTTACTAGCAGCTGAAAAATTTAAATATATAAATTAAATTTCTCAATGCCAATAACTAACCATGTATTGGTGACGAAGCACTCAAAATTTAATGATAATTACAAGTAATTCTATGATTAAAGAATATTGATACAACAATCAAATATTCCCTAATCACTAGTAAATTATTTTATGCTCAATGAACATGTTGCTATTTGATACAACAATATATATTTTGAAAGTTGTACAAAAAAATATCAAATATAATGATACTTATTTATTGATACCTTTATATTCCATTGGTTCATTTTATCTCATAAAATTATAATAGATTGAATATCATTTTGTCAATTATCATACATCTATAATTAATCTATTATATTGACAATATCAACATAGTAATTTAGAAAATTAAAAAAAAAGCTAAGAAATATAAGGTAAAGGTAGATTTTAGGGCACTGCCAAGAAAACAGGAAATGGTGTACAAAACCCACTTTTAAAAGCCTGTACATGGAACTTCTTTTCCTTTTATGGTTTTAACTTATGGTTTACATTTTGTTCAAATTTTGTAGTCTTTTCTTTTGGCCTCATGACCAAGTTAAGTAGTTAGCTCTAAATTATCAAAAGAGAAAGCATAAGAACATTCAGATTTAAAATTTAGAAAACAGAACTCAAATTCCGCAAAAGAGAATATTTCTAAAAGCTACACAATTTATCTCTTGCAAACATTCTTGCAATAAAATTTAGACTGCACTACTCTGCAAGGAAGAGAATAGGTTCCTTATGAATATCTTCAAGAGATGAAAACACATTCTAAATTCTAACGGCTAAAAAAATAGTTTTGATCTACCTTTGCCAGCATCTTCCCTACCTGTGCACAAATGGCCATATTTTTTTTAGAACGGTTATGGACATCCATCAAAGCATAACCGGAGAAGGACCTTTTTTATTGCAAGTGCTGGTATAGACATATGTGCAAATCGTGGAAGCATAGAGAAGGCACGTGTACTGGTGGCAGAATGGCTCAGGAAACGTGGTCTTCTTCCTGCCGTGTGAGTAAGATCTCCACATTAAAGATTAACCAACCTCCCATCTACCACCCATTCCTGAGTTCGAGACCCATATTTGTAGCTTTTATTTTATTTTATTATTATTATATATATAATTTTTTACACTCATATATTAATTGTGTGGCAAGATTTGTTGTCCGATAATAAATCAAAGATTAATATATTTGCATATTTCAATTCATTATAGGAGTATATATATATGGAAACCTGTTTTACTTATTTGACTTGCTAATTTATATTCTTTTATTTATTTACTTTTATGTGACAACATTCTATTGTAATGTAAGACTTATGTTTATAAAACCAACTAAAGAACTAGAATGCTTTAATAGTAAGATAAAAAGGGAAAGATAGTACCATGACAACACACATTTCTAGTGAATAATTGTTTGGCTTGTAAGATATCTATAATGAAGAAAACCCACATTTGATACTTCATATCCTTGAATAAATAATTCAAAAGTAAAATAAAATAATCATTGAATAAATAATCATGTAATCTATTGATGGTTTAATTGTGTTAGTCCATTGATCCTCAATATTGTATTACATTTTATTTTTATTTCAACAAATTCAATTTTGACTACACTTTTAAGAGTCTATCTATCAAACTCAAAATCATCTATCAATAAAAAAAATTTGAACTTTCCACAATTATAATTTGACAAATTTAGCTTTGACTATTGCTAATAAATTTAAAATCAACTATTCAATTAATTATTTATTCTAAAGAACAAAATTAATTTTAATTACAGTGTTAGTTATAAAACTATTATCTTCAACAACCTAAGAATATTGTAATAAAGTAAATTTTCAAGAATTTATTGATCTACCAACTCCCCTATCAATTAGATAATGAGTTCCAAGAGGCTATTGATTATCTTGATGTGTTATATCATGTATCTATCTTGGATAGATTATAACATCATAATAAATTATTAGCCATTACTATAAAGTTAACTAAAACCACATTCTCTAACCATTGTATCTAAGACTATTTTTCAACCTTATAATAATTGCATACAATATAACATTAACTATAGAATGTATATACACATATAGACAACTAAATAACAAGGAGAGATCTAATTATACGACATATGCATAAACCAAATACATGAAAATCAAAAGCTTAGCCATAGAAATCCGATAACGTAAAATAGACAATTGCATCCATACCTTCTCTTTTCCATCCATTGGTCTACACCTTACATGAACATATATCCCCTATCATATGAAGCTTGTTTCTACCTTCTTGATTTCGTCAGGCCTTTGCTCGGTTAACACTCAACCACCATAATTTGTGAAACATAGAAACATAGATGGAGCAACATAAGTTTACTCATACTCAACATATCATAAAAAAAAAAAAATCATCTTAGCCACAATATCATTTTAACCACAATTCATATGGGATGTGATTCATATAGGGTTCACTTCTCACATCATATTCTTTTTAAACTTCCATTTCAAATTTTACTATTCACATATACTTGATTTCTTTGTAGATGTTTCTAAAAATAAATTTATTTACCTAAACCAATTGTTAATATGACCATAGGAATTTCTTATCTTTTTCATTTAGTAATTATGCTATAAGATTAATTTTACTTTTATAAGCATTATCCCATGATTAAAAATTAACATCCTCATATTTAATATAGTGTCAAACATCTAAAAGTTGAGATCCCTAAATGCATTCTAGAGAGTTAATCGGGTGACCTTACAACAAGGATCTCAAGAAATTTGCCATCTCTACAATGAACTGCGAAAGTGTGGGATGACTTCAGAGGTCCGACCTCCTGTGCCAACAAATAGAAGGATTTTGGCTACTAAAATAGTGACTCTCGGTGAATACTCAGGGACATGGCACCTTGTGAGCGGCCAACAAGCCACTTAAGGCTTTAATCACTCTACTAGGGGCTCTTATATGTTTTACGGTAGTACCCTATTTTAAGTGACACTACACGGCTAAGGCCTACATACCATGAGAACTTGACAGTTTAGTCTTATCCATTTATATATCGTCTCGAGCAAAAAATTGGTTGGAGTCATGCCCTCTTTCGAGGCAGGCCCCTCTAAGGGATTAAAACATTAAGAGATGGGTTTGGATTTCTTATCACCAAGTTTGCACAAGGTGAGAGCATAATACCTACCATCTCTCAAGCACAAAAATAGTGGTTCATTAACCCTCTAGTTAAATATACACGAAAGAAGACAGTCATTCTTTTCAAGCACCAATTGAAAAATGTATTCTACTAAAATGAATACACTCAGTTTCAAATCACATTCCCTTGACCATGTCCTACACAAAATGTCATTAATATTTTTTTGATTTTCAGTCTTCGACAAACGTGTGTTTATGTTTTTTCAAGTCTTGGACAAATGATTTTGCAATAGAAAAATCAACAATTAGCAACATAATCGATAATTAAACTACAAAGGAGAAAGAAATTAATCTAAATTAAAAACTCATCTAAATTAAAAGACTAATCTACAATTTAAAATTAATCTAAATTAAAACTTATTCTAAATTAAAAACTACTTTAAATTAAAAGGAAATCTAAATTAAAAGTTAATCTAAATTAAAAATTGGGTATATGCAAGATCATTATGGAATAAATAGGCCCTTAAGTGGCAAAAAATTCAGAAAAATCAGAGTTAGGCAACTTGATGTAAAAATTAAAATAAGTTATCGATATTATTTCAAAAATATGTAAGAATAGAATCCATAGAAAATTGAATGTAGTTTCTAAACTAATAGGTTTATTTAAAATAAAAAATATATATTTGGTGAAAATTTGAAATTTCAATGAAGTAGTACTTAAATTTCAAGGAAAGACTAAGAAGTAGGTGTCCGTCTGACCACCCTAACCACAATAAAATGATAAAAATAATAATAAGATTTTAGATATAAGTAGAGGACTCATGTCCAGATGTGATGCATATATTTTTGCACTTTTTTTCCAAGTAAATAATTAATTATGAATTTCTTATTACAGCTTTTAAAAATTATAAAAACTAGTATGTCTAACCACCTTAACTTGGTCAAAACTTCATGAAATTCTTTTTTTTTTAATCTTATAGTATGTGAAGCATAGAATGTGACAAATGTTTTGGATTCAAAAAATGTGATACCATTCGAAAGCTATCTAGATGTTTTTCAATCAGGATATCAATCAGGACTTTAGTCATAATTGAAATAGAAAATGAATAATAATTATTTATTAAATTCAAAGTAAAGCATAATTTATATTGGTGAAAAGTTGAGAATCTCCTTTAAAAACCCTTTTCGTTTCATCATTTTTGGGTAAAAGAAAAGTCATCAACCACATACCCTACACATACCTATCATATCGCCACTTTCTGACCCATCATGATCCTGCACATACCTAATCTAAAATTAAAACTAATCAAAATTAAAAATTAGTCTAAATTAAAAACTAATCTAAATTAAAAGTCAATGTAAATTAAAAAACTAATCTAAATTAGAATTAATCTAAAGTAAATTAAATTAAATCTAAATTGAATCAATTCTACATTCTAAAAAATAATTAAAAAGCTAAATCTAAATTAGGATTTAGATTTAAAGCTATAAGTGAAATTTAAAAATTAAAAGCTAAATCTAAATTAAAAACTAAAAATTAAATTAAAAGTAAAAACTAAATCTAATTTAAAAGTTAAAAGCTAAATCTAATTTAGAAATTAAAAGCTAAATCTAGATTAGAAGTTGAAAAAAAACTAAAAACAAAAATCTAATTGAAATATTAAAAACTAAAAAAACTAATTTAAATGTTAAAACTAAAAATCTAATTTAAATGTTAAAATTAAAAATCTAATTTAAATGTTAAAATTAAAAACTGACACTCAAAATTAAATTGCAGGATATGTTCAAAATGGACTGCTCACTATCGGGATATTGCCAAAGATCAAATGATGTGATTGTAGAATTAAATGACATGATTGGCATGCACTGAAAATGCTGAAATTTGTAGGATGCATTAAAAATGGAAGCTCTTTGATTGTAGGAAATGTTTCATGTGGAATGACGTTATTGCAGGATATGTTCAGAAAAAGACTTCAAATATATTAAGCAATGCATGCCTGGAGAGAGTGAAAGACTCTTCCATGTGGTTTAGATCATTATGGAGGGCACAATCACGTGTTCTTTTGGATTTATTTTGCTTGGATTTTTAACTTCTAGTGGGTGTGATCATCGGAACGCTTCAAGAATTTTTAGCATCCATGGCTTTGGTTGTAAAGGTAAATGCAATCAATGTTGTCATAGAAGTTGTTTGTCTTATTCTCAATGTGGATGAAACAATAAAAATAAATCCAAAGTCTGAAAATCCACAAGGAGAAGGAGTTGCAAATGCATATGTGCATTGAATATAATCTATTTAATACTAACTCCAATGCAGCAACAAATGCATTAAACATAATTATTGCAGAATTGTGAAAGAAATGCAAAACAAGTTTATTCTCAAAAAAATTAGATTGTCTTCATAAACGTTCAAATAAACAACAAAATCTATGTCAAAGATTAAACCAAGATTGGAATATCCCTGTGGATTTTTTTTTTTATTATTTATGAAAATGAAACTATGAAAAAATCATAAACTCCAGCCATGAAAATGATAATATGATCAAGTGTAGTTATATGACCAAATGCATCTATAATATTATTCATGTCAAGTTCACCATTATGTGCAAGTTGAAAACTAAAAACTGAATGATTTAATCTATAAATTCAAATTAAAATTCCAACATACATCAATCAAGCCTTTCCAAATGAATACAAATGAAAAATGAAAACTAAACTATGCAAAAACTAAAACAAATGCATTCAAAAAAAATCAGCTCCAATGTTTCCCTATTTCACCATGCTTCTTGATTTATGCATTTGATGCTCTCAGATTTTTATGAGCACAAGTGCAACAAGAAGCTGTCATGAATAGAAGAGAGAATTGAATGATTGAAATCAAATCTTGAAATAAAATGTGTATGTGCTTTATGGTGAGAAGAAGGGCTTTTATATATGAATTCACGGGGTGAATCCAAGCTATGGGAGAGATGTAGTCCGATAAAAAGTGAGATGGAGAAATGCATATTTGAAATTGATTGAAATGAGAGATAAATGAGTGGGATGATTTATGCCATAATATATGTTTAGAAGCTTAGAATAAAGTGAAAATGGATGAATGATTTACTGAAAATGGATTAAATGATTAAATGATTTATGAATTTTAATTATTTAATGAAATATGTGAATGGATAAAGGCTTGTGTATGAATGCAAATGATATTTTAATGATTAATACAAATAGATAAATAATCAATTAATGGTAGATAAATGATTATGCAAATGGATAATGGTTATAATTTGTGTAATGGATAAAAATGATTAATAATAAATATTTATGGAATGGATTAATGAAATATGCAAATGGACTATTTAAATGCAATGGACAAATGTTTGGATATGCAAATGATTTAGGAGGAAAATATATTAATGAATTAATTAAATAGATAATGGAACCTATTTAATTAATAGAAGAAATCAAATTATTATAAGGACATTTTTTATGTGTCTACACAAAGTTTTTGTGCATACAAATCACTTTTCTATTAGATTTTTGATGAAAAAACTAGTTGTTATAGGACAAGTAATTTTGTGGTTGCTTCTCTTGTAGGAATTTGACATTACCATTATTGATAAACCAAGGTGAGAGAATGTAGTGGCTGATTTTCTATCTAGACTACAGTGTGATGACGAACCAGTTCCTATGGATGATACTTTTCCATATGAACAACATTTTTCTATTTCTATAAAGAGTCCTTGGTTTGCTGACATAGAAAATTATCTAGTTACTTGCAGATTCCCACCTCATTTCTCTCTGAGGGAATGTTGAAAGTTGGCTAGACTTAGTGGTGATTACACATGAATCAGTGGATTACTCTTCCACCGTGGCCTTGACAACATTATGCATCAATTTGTGCTCGAAGACGATGTATGGCATGTACTTCATGCATGCCACATAGAACCTTGCAGAGTAAATTTTGCTACTCAACAGACTTCCCAAAAGATACTAACTACTAGTTACTATTTTCCTACACTCCATAAGGACTATAAGTTTTATGTTCAACATTGTGATAAATTTCAATGAATGAGTTAGCCTACCTACTCTAATCAAATGCCTTTACACCCTAAGTTATCCATAGAACCATTTTGATGCAAGAGAATCCTTGCCAAATTGACAATCGACATCAAGTAATTTGAATTTGAATTTTCTTTAGGTTTTTTTATTATGAGTTCATGAAATAAATTAAAATAAAGGCCAAATAAAATGGAATATTAGGCAAGAATGTTGTAATTTAATATTGGCCTCAATTTTTTAATTCTGGTGCGTTGGGTTTTTCTAGGTGGCATTCCTATCCTTGTCACTTTTTGAAAAGTCATTTATTTTTGAGAAAATTTGGGAGTGGTTTTTTTGGAGTTACTACCTTTTTTTAAATCATTGATTACTCCTTAAAAGATGCAAAAGAATATGGGCACCCAAGTTGAGTTGGCAGTTTCATTTCTAAATGGATCCCTATTTTTTAGGAGTGGGAGAGCAAGTTGTCTTCCAAACTTGGAAAATGCTAAGAAGTGGATTTGAAGGAAGTTTTATTAGAACATTTAATTTATTTTAATTTGGCTAATATGGAATTTTTCAAAATGAGGTTGTGACATTCTGGTGGGGGTGGTTTTTGGTGTGGAAAATCATTGTTTTATGGAGATTTTTTAGAAGATTTGAATGGTTGGTTTTGGCCTTTGGAAGGGGGATTGAATTCCTTTGTTTGTTGCAGGTTTTGAAGATGATATTACAGCTACATATGTCCATTTATTGAGAAGTTATAATCAGCTCATAAGGTTGAAAAAATATGTAACCATGTTATGCAAATGAAATGCATTTTTTGATTGCAGATTTTGGGAGTTTGTTGTTGGAGATTGTTGTAATTTGCAAGTTTGCAGGTTGAAACAATGAGGGCATAGATATTGAGTGTCTAATTTTATTTGAATTTTTATGATTTTATTTAGAGGTTCTAAAGGATATTTGCAGGAGCAATAAGTTTTGGAATCCATTGGTTCCATCAATGGAGTTTTCTAGAAAAATTGCTAGAAGATTGTTGATTGTAGGTTGAAGAATGAAGGAAGGAGATTGCAAGTTGTTATTTTGAAAATTGAAATATTATTTTAGATGGATTTAAGCATATTATATGGCTGTAGCATGTATTTTATTTCAATGGTTTTCATCAGAAAAATTCTAAAATATGATTGTAATGTTGTGGGAAATTTAACAATGAAATTATGAGACAATTCTCGCTTCCATTCTCTTTGTTCTTCTATTATTTTCTTGTTGTTTTGTTTGAGGATTTGCAGCAATAGCTTGGTATCTATCTTTCCCCTTAATCACATTTGAAAAATGAGGACTAGATCTTGTAGGGACCATTAGTCCCCCTTCTTAAAATAAATAATATATCTTGGTGTGAATAGATTATGTCACTAAATGGGTAGAGGTAGTAGCCTTAAAGCATGTTATGGATACTAAGGTTGCTAGCTTTTTGTTTTCAGATATTTTTACTAGGTACAATGTGCCTTGAAAAATTATCACAAACCAAGGAGCACAATTCACCTCTAGCTTGATTGCTTATGTGGTACAAGAATATGAAATCAAGCATCAGAAGTCTTCTCCATATCATCTCCAAGCCAATAGGCAAGTGGAAGTAACCAACTGAGAATTAGAGAATATTCTCATGAAGACAATCACATTGCACAAGAAGGACTAAGTAGAAAGAATTCCTAAAGCAGTTTGGGCCTATCGCACAACTTGGAAGACAACTGTCGGACTAATACCCTATGATCTTGTCTATCGCAAGAAGGTTTTCTTGCTAATTGAATTCGAAATGAAGACTATCTGGACCACTCTTTGGATTGGTATGATTCTCAGTGATGCAAAAAAAGAGATCAACTCCATTCTTTAGATGAAATGCATCAGGAGGCCCTTTTTCATGCAGAAGTGGTGCAAAAGCAAAGAGCGCAGTGGTAGGACTACTTCATTCAGTCATGGAAATTCCAACCTAGGGATTGGGCATTACTTTATGACTCCTAATTCTAGTAATTTAAAGGGAAGTTTCATACGCACTAGCTCAGTCCTTATGAAATTCAAACCGTGTATGACAATGGTACTGTTAGACTGTGTACTATGGAATTTGAACACATGACTCTTTTGGTTAATGGGCATCATTTGAAGCTTTACAAACGAACCCTTTTAAAGGAAAATTTTTCTTTTACTGTGATGGACGAACTGACTCTTATTCCTTTCACACCTTTTGAATAATGATATATTTATGTTAAAAAAAAAAATAGCAAAGAAAAAAAGAAAATCAAAGAAAAAAAAAGAAAAAAAAAAAGGAAAGAAGGAAAAAGAAAAAAAGAGAAAAAAATTGTGATAAACCTAGAGGTGAACACCAATTCTCTAGCACCTCTAGCAATGATCGACTGAAAACCAAGATCCTGACAGTCTATCATAGTAAAAGAAAAAAGAGAAAAAAAAAGATAGGTTCCTATCACTTTTATGCTAGGAACCTTGGAGGAAGTTGATATTCCTGTTACCAATTTTTCACCTTAGCTGAAATTGGTAGAGCTAGTTAAATTAAGTTAATTTTTAATGTGAAAATATTTCAATTCACTTTTGCATTGCTTAAACTATTGCATGTATTGGAGTTTGAAAGAATTGTTCAGTTAAAATGTGTAATGCTTTTTCAGTAAAAGAGAGCATTTAGTTTTCCATTCAATGTTTACAACATAGAAAAGATTGCATGAGATATAAAGAATAGTGTTTTCATTCTATATTGATTTATCAATTCCACAATGTTACATACATTTTTGCAAAAGAGATATACAGAATTGAACAAGATTGTGCATAGAATGTTGTTCCCATATTCATTGGAAAGAGAAGAGAGATAAAGTGTCCCACACAAGCTATGGGTATAGCTAAATCAACATAACACAAGGAATTCACTATGCAACTGGAGATAAAGGAAGGAAAGAAACACATAAGAAGAGGCATAGCCATCATTTCCTGAGGTGTCTTTGAGTTGGCCTTCGTTGTTGGTTGCCCCTCCTTTCTCTTTTTCCCCAAGTGAACTTCCAGATGATTGAGAAAGTTTTTTTAGAGCTTCGATTATGAATCCTCCTATATGCTCTATCAACAGAAATATAGTACATTGCTTGTGGTGCATTGAATCAGTTAAGAAAATACCAAAAGTATGCAAGGGAACATGAAAAAATGAAACATCATAGGAACAGTGATCTTCATTGATTTTTTTATCTAACATGTTTTTTCACTATGTAGGTGTAGCAAAATTCATGTTCCTGATCCATTTTTGAAGACATAATAGCATGTGGTGTGAAAATGAGATCCCACAAGGGTTGAGCCTAGCATGCTACTCCTTTACTGCAAGAGGGATTTTGAGAAAGGAACTACATTCATAGTGTTCAAAATGAAACATCCAATTGAAGGAGTTCACAAAGAAATAAAAGAGAGGTTGATTCATCGACCATGCATGACAATTAGATTCAGAAATGCAAGTGAAAATGAAGATCACAGATGAGAAAGGAATTTTTTTTTAATACTTAAAAATATATAGAGCATAAATTAATTGCACTATCTTTCATTAAATATTTTTGTTTACATACAAATATGTCATGTACAAGTTCTATTACAACATTATATTGCTACCATGTTTCATAAATATGTTGTTCACATTGATAGGGAAACAAGTGGTTCTTTTCCATAAATTGGGATAGTGAACAGGCAGACACAATGCAAGTCTACAAATCAAAAGCAATAACTAAAACAATTGGAGAAGTTTCAAGGAATCATCACCAAAGTATCACATATTTCAAAATCTTCCATGCATTGTGGATCAAGTTTCATATCAACTATAGCTACCCAAGGGAAGATAAAAATACATGAAGAGTGCAAAGAGACCTTAGTTCTGTCAAGCAATGGAAGTGAAAAATAGTTGCAAATGAACTATTGATCTGTCAAAGCATGAAATGGAAAAGAGCCATTATCGACTATTGGTGCAATGCATAAAAGGTTTGAGTATGCACATTCTAAAGGAGACAATTTTGGCATGTGGAACAGGATCACTGAAGTACAATGGAGCACAAAATTCAAGGTTTTTTTCAGCATTATGATGCCACATTCATGAAGGAAAGCGCCATTACATTGTTTTATGCTCACAAGATGAATGAAACAGTGATAAAGAGTGTACGTTTGAGTACATTTTTTGAATGCAAAATAATTTCAACCTACAATATCAAAGCTTCAAAGTGCCTGAAAAAGGATGGCAACAAATAACAATGGAAGTGTCATGGTCTATAGATGCATCATTTTGTCCTAATGCAAGCATTTTAGGTAATGAATGAACATAAAATGAAGGAATCATCATTAACACTGCATTTTTTGAAATAGAGAGAATGAAGCTACAAGTGTATACATTATAGAAAGTGGGAAACAGTGTTGTCTTCTTGCATATTCAGAAATGGAGACATGACCAATTTGTGTTTCAAAAAGAAAATTCATGATAAAACAAGCTATAATTGCATACATGGAGAAACTGAAACCATTTTTCTTTTTAGAATAATGAGAAAATGCTATGATAGAGCTAGGGTTTCAAAAGGAAAATGAATAATAATGGTATTCCATTCAAAAAATATGAAACCCAGAAAGATGTAGAAGCCTCATCCTTGTTTGGAGAAGCCTTTATTTGGCTTTCATTCAGAGGAAAATGGAAGAGAAGTGTTATCTTTTACACATTCAGAAATGAAGGACAAATCTAAAGATGCACCAAGTGTTTTGAAACCCAGTTTGTATTTTCATGGCCACGACCTGGGAGAATCATTTTCTTCTCAGAAATACAAAACCTGTTTGGAGTTTGTCTCGAAATCACAAATGCAGAGGTAAATAGAAGGGTTTCAAGTTTTATGCCATAAGAAAGAACTCAGAAAATAAGAGGAATACGTGAATGGCCACAACCATTAAGGGTTTCAAAACCAAAAAATAGCAAAGAAAAATGTAAGGAGCCATCTTCACATGACTTTCATTATTATATCATGGGTCAAGCTCGAATAGAGATATTTTTACACAAATCAAAGAGGAAACTATAGGTGATGAAATACATTATGTGATCTCATGGCTGCGGCCTGAGAACATATTTTCTCCACAAATGTCAAAACCTACTTAGGGTTTGCACAAGAAATCACAAATACAGAATGAAAGAAGATTGTTCAAGATATTTACAAGTGAGGTCGTGGCCTCCATGAAAAGAACAATTTTTTTTATTTTTTTTCTTTAATAAGAAGCATGGAGAAACAAAATATTCATTGTTTTGCATTTAAATGAGCTCGAATCAAGCTTCTTTTTGCAAGAATTTAAGAGGGAAATGCAAGGCTCAAGACTTACCCAGTTTTTTTGTTTAAAATTGTTCTCCAAAACCCATGTGCAAATGTATTTCAAAACTCAATTCAAGCTCTCCAATGGTGGCCCAAAGTGGAGAAAACGTCAATAGAGAAACAAAGCACAAAAGAACGAGTTAGAAAATCTAGAGAGGCAACATCCTAGAGGCCTCAAAACCCTTCAAAATGGAGTGGAAATGTCTCGGAAAGGTGAAGAAGCAACATACCATTGAATTCTTGAAGGGATTCAACACCAAACAGTGAAAATGCTCAAGTTTTGGGCTCAAACCCTAGTTTCCATGGCGGATCGAGCAAATCTCTTTCCTTCCAAGTTTGTCGATGCAAATGATGAGAAGAATTGGGGATTAGTTTGTTTTTTGCTAGGGTTTCTCAATGCCCTAATTCAAATTTGGGTTTTTTATCACATTCAATTAAAAAATCAAATGCCAAACTAATATGTTGACCATGCCCTTGCATTTTGTGCCAAACTTAGGAGTTTTAATTTTGATTTAATTTATGGGTATGTGAAAGATCATGATGGGCCAAAAAGTGGTGATATGATGGGTATGTGTAGGGTATGTGGTTGATGACTTTTTTTACCCAAAATTGATGAAACAAAAAGGGTTTTTAAAGGAGATTCTTAGCTTTCCACAATATAAATTATGCTTTACTTTAAATTTAATAAATAATTATTATTCATTTTCTATTTGAATTACTAAAGTCCTGATTGATAAGCTGATTGAAAACATTTATAGCTTTCAAATGGTATTACATTTTTGAATCTAAAAATGTGTCACATTCTATTCTTTGCATACTATAGGATTAAAAAATGAATTTCATGAAGTTTTGACCAAGTTAAGGTGGTGAGACATACAAGTTTTTATATTTTTAAAAGTTGTAATAAAAATTCATAATTAATTATTTACTTGGAAAAAATTTATAAAAAATATGCATCACATCAGGACATGAGTCCTCTACTTATATCTAAAATATTATAAAAAAATATTATCATTTTATTGTGGTTAGGGTGGTTAGACAGATACCTACTTCTTATTTTTTCTTTGAAATTTAAGTATACGCATTGAAATTTCAAATTTTCACCAAATAGAATTTTTTTTATAAATAAACCTAGTAGTTTACAAACTACATTCAATTTGTTATAGATTCTATTCTTACATATTTTTGAAATAATATAGAAAACTTATTCAAATTTTTACGTCAAGTTGCCTAACTCTAATTTTTCTAAATTTTTCACCACTTAAGGGCTTGTTTTTTCCATGATGATCCTACACATACCCTTATGTCCCTATCAAAAATCAAGTTAATACCTTTGTGATACATAATTTTTTCCTAAGTCTTGAATGCCTTGTTTCTCCTTGGACCTTTGAGTGAGCAAACATGATAGGTGCCTAATTTTTTATGATTTTTTATAGAAAAATCAAGTGTATTAAAAACCTTACCATATTATTTTGGTTTTTGCAAAGTGCCAAATTTTACCCAAATTGCAAAAATCAGAATAATTAGAGTCAAGATTGCATCGAATCAAATATAATAGGGGGCTTTCTATATTGAATTTTTGAAATTGCAAATGATGTAAAACATCATTAAGGTAATGTTTCTATAAATTACCTTAATGTATATTATTGTTTTATAATGCAATTAGTGGACTTGAATTCTCATTAAATCCCTCCATTTCTGAATTTAAGTTCTTGTGCGAATTTGGAAAGGAGCAAGCAAACTAGACTTTCTATTTTCAATTTTCAGCAATTTGGGCCTGATTTTGTGGTTTTTTTCGATTAACCTCTTAGAGATAGAAAGTTTCCATTTTTCTCATGTAGTTTGGAGTTGTTTTAGACACTATTTTTTAGGCTTTTCTGAGGATCTCGAAAATGGATCAGAATTGCTAATTCAAAGATGCAGTTGAGCTGATTTTTTCTATTTTCAATATCAGAGACACTTAGGAGATATAAGTTTGCAGAAAATTTTGATTTTTTGAGTTAAAATTGTTGTTTCTTGTTCTCCTACTCATTTAGAGAGTCTTGTAAACATTTTTTGTACTCATATTTTGAGCTTGATACTCCTTCATTTCAATAAAATAGTAGGACTTTCCTTCTCATTTTCTTGTCTCAGATTTACAGTACCAATTTGATGTTAACTATGATTCAAATATAGAATCCTCTTCATGTCTTGTTATTGTGAGTTTTAATACAAGGATCTCATATAATTCAGGTTGTATTCTATGTTCTATTTAGTGAACCTTCATGCAAATAACTGTTGGATTATATTTTTGTAGGGTGGGATTGTGAAATTTGAAGGTTTTGAGAGATTGTTGAGAGTAAAAGTTATCAGAATATTTGAATTTCTAGTGAATCATTTTTAGGTTTTAGGATCTCAATTTCAGTTTTCCTTCTAACCCTTTCCTCTGAAAGTCTTTTAGATTAGGTGATTTTCTAGGGGAATCAGCCTGCTTTGGAGATTCACTCTCACTTATAGATTACCCACAATCTGAGAGCGTTTCCATGCTTCAGTAGGATAGATAGGTCTAACTTGGCTAAGGGTGCAATCCTGACTGACAACAATTCCTATCAATACCTATTCTATGTTGTAATAGGAACGGTGTTATTTTTGGCTCACTATCCTTTCAGTCATCCTTCTTGATCATTTTTGCTCCAGATTGGTTGAAATTTGTTCCTGTTCTTTTTTTAGGTAGGACCATTTGACTCTTATCGACACTTATGTGGTTGGAACTAGTTCTTGTTGTTACTAGAATTCTTTGGGTAGGAAATTTATTTTTGTTCTGGTTTGAAGTCCTTTACATTTCTCATCATTGTCGGTTGTGTTGCTACTTTAATGCTATCCTTTCTATCCTGTCAATAGTACAACCCTTCCGTCCCATCGTCATTTTTCACTATTGATGATTGAGCGTCCTTTTCTCATGTGTCAGCTACTTTTCCTAGTTTTTCATGATGGCATAGATTTCTTACAGCAGTTTGTGATTGTCACTTCAACTTCTTAGGTCATGAAAAGATCGACACTTTGTATTGGTATTGGTACTTTTTAAAGTTTTATTTTTCTATACATTTCTTAAATGATTTTATTTCTTGTTGAAAATGGTGACATGCCCCATGGATGGTCCATCGCTAAGCTGGGGGGTAAGATTGTCTGATTAGATTATCTTATTATTATTATTATTTTATCTCACCCATCACTTCCTCAATGTTTGCCACTCTCCTTCATTATAGCAACTTAATTCCACTTGGCTTCATCGTACTTGCCCATGTATTTCACCATAAATCCATCTCTACCTATCATGATTACTAAATTTAAAATATTTTTTCCTATTTTGGTAAACCATTCTTGTTTTCTAAAAGAAATTTGTTTTTATTGTTAAAACTATCCTTTGTTACACCCTATTAAAACCGCAGTCGCACTTCCTGGAAAATATTTACCATGGAAAAGGATAGGATGCCCCATTATGAACCCACCTCATTGGAAGAGCTAAGGGCTCGTGAAAACAAGGAAATTTATGTAGTGTTCAAAGAAGTAAAGTGGGATGTTTTCTTCAAGAAGTTGAGGGGTTTTGATAAAAGGGTTGCTCAAGAATTTTCTTTGAGCTTTGATGGGAAAAAGGTTTCTATGCGTAATCTAGAATTTCCTATTACTACTACAATAGTGTCTGACATCATGGGGTTGCCATTAATTGGTGAGAATTATTTTCGTAACGGCTCAAAGAAAGTAACAGACTTAAAATCTATATGAACAACATTTCTAAGGAGGGGCAAGTCTGTGGAGATAGTGTAGGGACAAGGAACTAAATTGGGTTCATTACCAGCCATTTGGAATGGTGTAGTCAAGTTTGTGATTCAGTATTTCACCTGTGAGGGAAGGTATGTTTATGTATATGCTCAACATTTTAGATTGCTAAACCATTTAAGGTGGAATCGGATCGCAAATGTACCTTATTTCTTACATTTTTCTCTACATAGAATGAGTAAGGTTGTTCAAAAGGGGAAAATGAATTCATTAGCTCATCATGGCTTGATTAGGTTGTTAGTTATTGATGTTGTTAAGAAGTTCTCTCCCCCAAGTAACTAGGATACATTTGTTAACCTAAATGATGGTACTAGCTTTGATTCCTCTAAAGAGCCCTTGGATAAATCTTCCTTTGAAGATTCTAATGAGGAAGAGAGAATGTTTAGAACACCCAAAGAAGGCCCTAGAAAAACTTATGAACATAGTGAAAACCCTTTGTAGAAATGAACCACTAGGAAACCCTTTAAGAAGTTCTTGAACATCAAAGAAACTAGCACTTCAAGTGGTAAGTCTTCTAGAGCTTCAAGGTTGTCTAGTAAAATAGTTAGGGGAAAACAAAGATTTTTTGAAGGATGTTCAAAAGAATTCAGTCTTGAGTCTCCCTATGTTAAGAAAAGTAAAAAGGTTGTCACTAGTCCTGTCAGTCGACTAGAAGACTTGGCCAATCTGGCCAGTCATATGGGTAGTCCTAAAAATGTTGACCTAGATTCAGATGTTGATATTTTTTTGAAGTTTTGAAGAGAAAAGGAAAATCAAGTAGGGAGCATAGGAGGGCAAAAAGGAAAACTACCTCTAAACTAGGGAAAAAGAAAAAGGAAAAGAAACAAAAAGTGAATAGGTTTCCTCAAAACTCTGAAGATTCTGCTAGTGATTCCCCTATAAAATAACCCTTAGCTAAGCAATTCCATATTCCATCTTCCTCACAAATTCCCTCGCCATTGCATTGTAATGATGAAGGAAATATTGGCGAGAACAATATAGAAATAGAAGACATAACTGAAAAAGAGTCACTACATCAAAACAAAGAAATTAATGTGGAAATTGATGAAATCCTAAACCAGATTGGTAGAGAACAATTTGTTGGAATTAATGTGGAAGTATGGGAACTAGATGTAGGAGAGAAAAATAGGCACGAGAACCCTCTTTCCCCAATGCATCAATTTAATGAGGAGCAATTTAATGAAGTTTATGAGGAAGCAAGAATTAACGCATCCACTATACAAATAGGGTCTCAGCAATTGAGTGTCCCAAGGGAAACAAAATTGGATAATGAGCAAGAGAAAGGGTATCCATAAGCCCTATTGTTACTAATGCAAATAAATAGGGAAGGTCTAAAAGTCCCTTTTCCCATGTTGAACAGTTTGGTGTAGAAAATCTGATGATAGTGGATTATTTTAAACAAAGTAGTGAAGAAAAATTCCTTGACCAAGAAGGGAAAAGGGCTGACACCAAGAAGAAAACATGGATTGAGACAGAGATTGAATCTAAAGAGGAGTTTGAGGAAATTGAAATTCTCCTCAAACAAATCAATGAATTGCAGGATTCAGCTGGGAAATTACAAGAGGAAAATTAAAACTTGAAGGATCAGCTTCACCAAGCCAATGCCAACTCTCAACTCCAAGAAAGTGAAATTCAAAAGTTAAAAATAGAATTGGAACAGGTAATATCCTCCAAGGATGAGTATATTCTTATTAGTGACCATGAGATACAAATGGAACAGTTGTGGAAATAGTGGTCTTGTGATATTTCTAGTACCATTTAGAAACTAACCAGGTTAACTTCATTTGTAATTTTCCTCTCCTTGCATTGGGATACACAAGATCTTAAGCTAAGCAGGAAATGATGGGGGTTAAAGTGTTCCAATAATTTTACCCTTTATTTTCCTTTTTCCTTCATATTTCTTGCCTTCCTATAATTATGTCACAGGAAGTACATGTATTTGATGAAATGTAATTGGAAAATAAAATGATTAAGAAAGTGTCAATGTCAATTGAAATGCTAACTAATCTATGGCTGACTTGGCAGGAAGTAATTGAAAAACTACATAGATGGTTGAGGACATGGATGAGAAATGATCAAGCTATTTTTTTCTCATACTTATTTTGAGGATAATTCTTGTTAAAGACCATTTTATATTTCTAGCTAGCAGCCAAATGTTAGTTTTATCAAACTCATATGTTTTGTCATTTTATCAAACTTAAATGGTTTTTTGGCTATAGGCCACAAACAAACCATATGGTCCTATTGGTGCTTGCTCTAGTATAAATATGTACAAGCCTAAAGACTTCACATAGATGTTAATATAATATTGTCTTTTTGTTCAAAAATCATTCTAAATCCATTATATGCATGTATGATTGAGATGAATTAGAAGAGTGCGTTAACATTTATATCATCAATCGGCCAAGGAGGTAGGGTCCACTCCTCGCGTCAATTAGTGATCTATTTTGTATTTTTTCAGTGTGGTAATTTAATGTTTGTGATTTCATTTCAAGTTTATTTCTTTTTTGAACACAAGTTAATTATTTACATTCATGTGGAATTTGGTTTTCTATATGCAGATTTGATTATTCATCATTATGATTGGTTTCTTTACTCATTAATGTATTTGTTAATAATTTGAGGATTAAATATTTGGTTTGTGTAGATTGAAATTCACTAGTGATAGCACATCATCTTAGAAGTATACCTTATTATTCTGCTATCGCACTTTCTGTTACAATTCTTGTTATTGTAATTCTTGTCACATTTTCTAGGAGTCTTCCTATCTCAGTTTCTACGAGGAAGCAAAAACAATAAAATCAAACTTAATTCAAAATTAAAGGTTTATTGTGTAATTATAGGATATTGGTTTTAATAGTATTAAATGAGAATTTAAGAGCTTGTGTTGATAGGATTTTATTCATTTTCAAATTAAAGAAAGTGTTCTTTGATTTGAATCTTAGATTGAAAGGTGTATTTTAATTTAATTCCTAGATGCATCCATCCCCCCTTAGTTAATTAGTTTTAGCCCTTAGGTAGATTTTCACAACACCTTTCACAAGTCTACAACTCCCAGATTGATAATTAAAGGATAACCTGAGGAAATTACCATAAAATACCCAAGGACTAACTTAAACATATGTACCAACTTAATAGGGTCATGAGAGTAATTTATCTTTAAAATTAGCACACAGTTTAATCCAATCACGAGATGAACTATAGTTTCTCCAAAGATACTTGGAAAAAGCTTGGCAACATCTATGAAGTAGATACTAAAGTGAAGCAAGCCAAGACATAGATCTGTAAGTGAAAATTTGAGACTCTAAGGATGACAGAGGATGAAGACATTGCAAGCTATATGCTTTGGGTACAACAATTTGTCTCTAGCATCTATAGACTTGGTGGAGATTTTAAAGAAAGAAAAATTGTAAAGAAGGTTTTGAGATCTCTCCCAAAACCTTATAGTCATAAAGTGTCTGCCATTGAACAATCCAAGAATTGGATCACTATTTAGTTGATGAAATGTTTGGTAATCTTATTTCCTTTGAGATGAGAGAGTTTGGTTAAGATGTTCCAACAAAGGAAGTTGCTTTTAAAGCTAACAATAAGATTGAAGATGATGTTGCTGATCAAAATGAAGGCATTGATGAGGTTGAACCAAACATTGTGAGGAGATTGAAGAAAGGCACTGGCAAGTACAAAGGAAAGTTACTATTCAAGTGTTTCAATTATGGAAGAATAGGTCATTTTGCATCTAAATGCTCTTATAAAGAATCATATGATAGGAATAAAAGATATAAGGTTAAAAATTGTCTCTATTCCAAAGAAAACAGTGGCTCCTGTGAAGATGAGGAGAATGATTCAAATGATGAAACTCTCTTTATGGCTTTCAATACAATTGATAGAATGTGTAATATTGAGAAATGCAAGGAATCTAGTTCCTTGAGTGATGAACATATGTTTTCCTCTAATTTAGATATGGAATCTATGGAACCTAATGGTTGGGACTTCAATTCAGATGATTGGGGAATAGACTTTGAAGGAAAACTCTGATCAACTCTAGAAGACCTAAATGAAGAAAGGGGAATAAATTAGAAATATGAATGCTTCCTTGCAAAATCAAAAGGAAGAGAATGAAAAATTGAAAATAAAAGTTACAAAAGGAAAATAATGTGAAATCAAACTAAAAGAGGTAGAACATGTATGACCTTTGATTTGAAAATAAGGGTTGAATGAGGAAAGAGGATTGGAGATTGCTTGAGTGACAAAACTATTGAATTTTTAAAGATTGGGAGGAATTTGTCACTCTGAGGAATACATTGAAAAGAGAAAAAGAACACAATGACAAAGGAGAGAAGCCTAATCCTAATAGCTCCAAATCAAATGAAAAGGGTAAGAAAAAAGAGAAAAGAGCTTGCACTGAATATTCTAAGAAGAGTTCCTCTAGAGATGCAAAGAATATTTAGAACAGAATGCTCCTTCTAGGTTCAATCATCCCTTTCAAGGCTACTATCTTTCTTGCAATATTTTTTGGCATAAGGTTGTTGATTGTAGAGTTAGATAAAGAAGAAATAATAACATGGGTAGAAGGTCATTCATGCTATAATGAAACACTATTGTTTTATTTCATGGATACTTCTATGCTTGCAATAACTATGGTTACAAGGTTGATGAGTGTAGATCCAAAGTGAAGAGAAACAACCTTGTTTTAGAGCAAAACAATGTATGCTAAAATTTCAATAAGGAAAACTACTATAGAGTGGCTTTGCTAAGCCACTAGTTTAGAAAAAGGTTGAACCCCATAATCAGCAAAAGAAGGAAAATGAAAAGGTCTAGAAAGAAGACCATGAGAGAAAGGATGATACTACACTTTTGTACTTTGCGCAAGATTCTAAGAGAAATTGAGATAGAGAATTATCTCAAGTGGAGATTTCACTTTTAGAATCTTTTCACCCCCTAAAATGAAAAAGCTGCTAAAGATTTCAACATGAAAGAAGATTTGAATCAAATCAATCATTGTGCAAATCTATTGTGCATAAACTAAACCTTTATTATAGATTTTAGTGAAGGTAGATGGTGTGTGAAGGTTGGTACACTTGTTTTGATTGATGCCATTCCAATTTCTTCTACCACATGTAGACACTGAAAGGTGTCCTAATCGATGTCATACACTCAAATAAGATTTATTAACATCATTTCCTCTTTGATCCATCCTCTTTTTTCTTAATTAATTTAATTAGCCTAGCTAATTAATTAATTGCATCATTTTCATATATTTGGCCTAATTAATTAAATTGGGTTAATTCGTCTCTTTGCACTAACACTTCATCTAATTAAATTAAATAAATCAACAAAAATAATTTAATCTCCTAAGTCATCTTATTTAATTAAATAACCTTATCTTATTTAATTAAATATCATTTCACTCCTCCCCTATTTATAATATCATCTTTTAAGTCTTCTAATCCCCTAATTGTATAAATTAAACCTTGTTTAATTATCAATTAAACTAATTTTCCTCTAATGAAAGGGAATATTCCCATGGAATATTATTTATCCTTTTTGCACAATTAAAACTTTGTTTTAATTTGTAAAATCCCATTTTCCTCACCCTAAAGGAATATTTTAAGGAATATTCTTTCCTCCAATCAACTCACTTAGCTTCAAAGGCAAGTTAACCCTTCAACCTCCTAAACAAGTTACCTTTGACCTGTTTGAGCAGGTCAAAAGTGTGTTTGTTTGAGGAAATTTTGAGATTTTGATTAATCTTCATCTTGCATTCTCATACATTGATGAGAATACATGATTCATACCTTTCATCTTCTTCATCCTGAATCATTGATTAAGCTTTCTGATCTCAACCATCCATTCCTCATTTTCTCTCCTATAAATAGATCACTATTTGGAGACAAATGGATTCATCTTTTATTTCAAACTTGTGCTGTTAAATTTACTCACATCGATACTCTTAATTTGAATACATTTATCTTATTTTCAGTTTATTTTAGTTGCATAATAGCTTCAAGCTTCCATTAATGGCTTCCATGCATCCATCTTAGTTTATAAATAGATTAGTGTTTTCATCTTTTCACATCATTTTAGCTTAAATTAACTTAGACTAGCTTAGATCATTTATAGTATAAAATCATGGTAACTTAGCTTGCATCATGTTCATTTTGTGCATAATTTATTTTTTCACACATCAAACACAGTAGTTTCATCGATTCTCTTCCATAGAATCGATTGAGACAAGCTCACTATCACAAGATTAGGAAAGGGTCATCTGTCCACATCAACACAACACTAATTCCACAACAAGATAAAGTTTCAATGGATTAGATTAGATGTTTTCTTTAAAGATTTCATAAATTTAGCATGTTAGGTTTTTTGATAAAATGTTTACGTTCAATTTTGATTGATTGATCTTGTTGAGATTCAAGTATTGGTGGCTCCATCATGCTTTGATTCTTCATGGATCAAGCCTGATTCAACCCATACTCGTATTTTGCATCGACATTTTGGTACTAGAAGGAGGGATCTACTAACTTTTTTTGATGATTTTCTCTTAAAAAATTTGTGAGTTATAGGTTTCTAGGCTAGAGAAATGCTTTTAGAGGCTCCAACAATGCTATTTTGTAATAGAGCGACACTTTTGCAAAAGCATTGCTATATTTGAAAAACATCACTATAATTGAAAAAGGCATCGCCATAATACAAAAGTGTCACTATATTGATATAGCGATGCTATTGTTTTCTTGCTTTTATAGTCTATCTTAAAATAGTCATATCTTGGTCATATAGAGGTCTTTTTCGAAGCTTTTTTTTAATAGGGTAGAATTTCATGCTCTACAAATGGCAGAAGTGTTTTTGAATTTTGGTGGAGTTAAATTTTCCATTTTTGCATCTAAAGTCAAATCACATTGCAACTTGGTCTAGGTTTTAGGGTTTTAATGCTTAATTGTTTATGTAACCCTAACATTTTCTTGTTTTCTTGATTTAATCTAACATTTGGAACATGTATTGCAGGTTTGAATAGGAGCATGGATCACTTAATTGAAGAAAAATCATTCTTGTCTTTAAATTCTATGATTATAACAAGCGTTTAACACTTTGGGGCAATTATAACCCAATGTTCATGCTTTTTTCTTTATGCTTTAGGACAACTAATTTTCCATTGGGCTTAAAACTTACAATCTTAGGACCAACTAGATTTCAATTGGGCTTAAAACTCATTCTCAAAGTTTACTAAAATTGAACCCTGATGATTGTTCTTTGGGTTTAAAATGAACGCAAAAAGTTGGATAAAATTGAACCCTCATCTCATCATTGTCTTTTAGGTTTAAAATTGAACAAGACAACTTCATATTTCATTTGGTGCATAAAACGAACTCATCACTGCTTTGAGGGGTTAAAATTTACAACTTTTTGTTATGTCTTATGATTTACAACATTTTTAGGGGATGTGTATGCAATTCTCTTGTTCCATTTGGTGATCTTGAGAAACAGAAACATTCTCTAACACTTTGCAAAATCACCCACATTTTCAATTTGTGTTTAAAATTGTACAACCATGCTAGTGTGAGAAAAGGCACATGTGTTATCTCTTTGTTCATACAAGAAAAGATGATTGAACTATAGATGTGCTTACTTTCTATTGTTCACATTTAGAGGGTCGGCCTTGGTGGGAAAAAGTACTCACCCCAAGGGAATGACCCAAGTGGTAACGAGCATAAGCCAAGATCTTCAAAACTGCTATATAAATTTGTGGTTGCAATGAAAATCATAAAGAATGGGAAGCATTGCATGATAGCTCTCCCCCAGTATCTTTATGATGTGTAAATCCCTTATTCTAAGGGTTGGGAGACCTCTCACAAGGATTTTAGCATTGCATACCCTAAACTGGATGCCCTTATTACGAACCTTTGTGTAGTAGCCAAAAATTCCTAATATTTGTTGATGTCAGGAGGTTATACCTCCGAAGCCATCCCACATATTTATGGTTCTTAGTAGAGATGAAAATTTTTTCATGGGAGATTCAAGAGAAATTGAAGCTTGGCTAGCCCATAGAAGCCATAGAAGTGAGTGTCGTGGAGGGGAGCCAATGTGGTCAAGCTTCTAATCATCTACTCTAAATAAGCGTAGCTGGAAAAATCTAAGTGGGAATACAACAAATATAGCCATTTCTAGCCTAGGACTGTAATGCTTGTGAATTAGTTTAACACTTTGCTTGGTTTCAAAATGATCCAAAACCAAACATTCACTATCCAATATTTCAAACACTTTGGCTTAAATATGGACTTCTTGAGTTAGCCTTGATATTACTGCTTGTCCTAAGGATTTATCCTTAGTGATTTATAAATATCTTGACATTAATCTCACCCATATTTACCAAAGACAACATAGGCAATTGTGGCTTTGATCTCATGATTTTCATGAAATGGACATTGTGAAAGTTATGATGTTTTTGAAATAAACATCTAGTTTGAAAACATAATCAAAGACAAGTGTTTGCTATAAAATAAATTCATTTAAGAAAAGATAAATTGACAAATGAACCCCACATGACTATTTGGAGACTGATTTCTCTCGTTGAACAACTTGATCTTCCAGGTGCTATAATTTATCCAAAATTTTAACTCATAAACAATGAACAAATAGATCTCATTAGTAGTTTGAGAACCTTCACTTTTGAAAAAAAGGAGACAAACAAATAGTGGAGAAAAGTAACAACCATACTAGATGAAGAAGAGGAACACACCAATATTGAGGGTAGAAGGTCGCTATTACCACCACCTGCGTGCCAATAAATATCTTCCTTTCTTCCATAAACTTAAACTTTTTCCCCATGATCTCATGAAAAATCAAGATTCCTAAGCCAAAGTCTACCGGTCCTCATTTTAGACTTAAGCATCTCACTCCAAAAGCCCTCAAGAAACACCTTTGAGTAGTTCACAAAAATAGAAACAAGTTGGTAGCAAACTTATATAGACATGCTTCAAGGTATAGTCCAAAATTGTTTGCATTCTTTTGGAGTCAAAATCCTCATCTTTTTCATGATACTCAACTCCTCTTAATTATTCATAAAATAGTTAAACTCTGTAGGGGAAAGTTTCTAGCACTCCCTTTCAAACATAGGAATCGCCAAACAAAGTATAATCAAAAGAGGGAATCCATATTTTATCACAACCGTTACACTTTGTTCAGAAACTTTTATGCCCGAGCTAGGAGAGCTAGAATAGGTTTGAACATTCCCCTTCATCCTCTCATTTTCTAGGATTTGAATATTTTAGAGGTCTACCATCATTTTTGCTACCTTGATCTTTTTGAAAAAAAGGTTCACTTCACTACATGATCTCATGATGCAAAGTAAGGATCCCTAAATGGAGGTCAACTAGTCATCACCATAAACTTAGACATTGTAGTGCAAAAGCAATCAACAACCACATTGAAGCACTCTACAAAAATAGAAAAAAAAAATTGATAAAATTTTATGAACGCACATTGAGAAAATATCCTGACATGTACACATTCTTTATGAGGTAGAATCCTCATCTTTTTGAAGATCAACAAGTTTTCTAAATAATTGAGTCTTTAGGATTTGAACATTTTAAGAGGTCCAGCATCATTATCACTACCTTGGTTTTGTCAAAACAAAAGGTTCACTTTAGGTCAACATTGGGTCCAACATTTCATTCACCCCTTCATCACATTTCATCCTTCACCTCATCTATCTTTGCAAAATATCAAATACACTAACACTTTGGGACTTAAAACATCAAACCAACTTGCTACCTTAGCTACTTTGTATGTGAAATGTATCCTTTTACATGCACATAGTTGAGATAGTTATCATCTATGAACTAGTTTATCTTGAAGGTCACAATTCTATGCTAAAGATTTATAGGTTCATTATCATCCTTTATCCTAACATCCAAACATCAAACTTGAGTCAAAAGTGTTTTCCCAAAACGCTTGCAAAGATCACTTCCCACATCACCCATCTTTTCATTCCACACTTTTATCATTGCTCCCAATAGACTTAGAGTGTCTCTTTTACCTAGGTTTGAGTCAACTAGAGAGTTGGGTATGTGCAAGATCATGCTGCGCCAAAAAGTGGCAATATTTGTAGGGTATGTGGCTGACGACTTTTTTTTCACCCAAAATTAATGAAACGAAAAGGGTTTTTAGAGGAGATTCTCAGCTTTCCAAAAATATAAATTATGATTTAATTTGAATTTAATAAATAATTATTATTCATTTTCTATTAGAATTATGACTAAAGTCCTAATCGATAGGCTAATTGAAAAACATCTATAACTTTCAACGGTATCATATTTTTTGAATCCAAAACATGCGCATTCTATGATTCACATACTATGGGATTAAAAAGAAAAATTAAATTTCATGAAGTTTTGACCAAGTTAAGGTGGTCAGATAGATGAGTTTTATATTTTCTAAAAGTTGTAATAAAAATTCATAACTAATTATTTACTTGTAAAAATTACAAAAAATATGCATCACATCCGGACATGAGTCCTCTACTTATATATAAAATCTTACAAAAAAATTTATCATTTTATTATGGTTAGGGTGGTCAGATAGACACCTACTTCTTATTTTTTCCTTGAAATTTAAGTACTACTGCATTGAAATTTCAAATTTTCACCAAATAAATTTTATTTATTTTTAAATAAACCTATTATTTTAGAAACTACATTCAATTTTCTACAAATTCTATTCTTACATATTTTTAAATAATATAGATAACTTATTCAAATATTTATGTCAAGTTGCCTAACATTGATTTTTCTAAATTTTTTGCCACTTAAGGGCCTATTTTTTGCATGATGATCCTGCACATACCCAGTTCAAACATTACAAAACTCAACACAACTCTCCCATAGCTGACACAAAATTTATGGTAAAGATGAGATCACAACACAAGAGAATCATGGAAAAATAAAAAGTTACATTTACCTCAAGTGATCCATATCCTTTAGAATTTGATCATATAAGTCATGTTACACCATCACAACAACCATCATCTCCATCAGGACCATATGAAATCAAAGACATCACCAACAACCCATTTGATATCACTAGAGAAGAACTTTTAGAACATCAACTTTTTGAAAGTGTAGCTCATATTTCCCTGAAATTTGTAGCATATAGAGTTTAACATAGGATTTAATATCTCCATCACAAGGGCTAAGTCAAACATACATACCTAGTCTTGCAACCAACCTTGCTAAATATTTTGGTCACACCTTACCATTTGAAAGTAATACACTTGTGGGTACTTTTGAAAGTAATCCTCCACCTCCCACCACCATTTGGACACCCACTTTTGGTGCTCCTCTCATTCCTGAGGATCCAAAACAACTACACACTTCACTTGAACTTCACTATTCCACCACCATTTCAACATTTCGGGGACACCCTTGTTCATCCATACCTATGAGTACCACAAGTGTACCTACCATCACACAGAGCGATACAGACCAAAAATCTCAAAGCAACATACAAGGGCATGTCAATACCATATCACAAAATCAACCCTCAATGCAACTAGGGACATCTTTATCCAACCTTTTGGTGGGTTCATCCATTCCATCTACCATTATCACATCATCTCCTATCAATCCACCTTACAGAAATCCCATGGTTATGAGTTCTATCAATCCTGGTAGTACCTTGATTACGAATCCTTTGTTTACATCTTTTGCACAAGGTAACCCCCAAAACATAGGACAAGGAAATATTTTTAATCAATGGACTCAAGGTCCTAGTGTGTCATTTGCATTGAAAAATTTAATGACATCATCCTTTCCAACAACTCCCTTTTCTAGGCCAAATCAATTAGGACCTTGAAAACATACATTCCTCCACCTCATTCTACCATATTGCAAGGAATGCTAAACCAAGGGAATCATCTACCTTTCACTACCAATCCACTAATCACTCAAAACATTGATGTCTGTAATCCTTTGTAGATGTCTCAACAACCACCTAATCCCATATTGCAAGAACATGCCCTAGCTTTACAGAAAGCACAAAAAACTTACCAACAAGTTGTAGAACAACAACAACAAGCACAACAAGCAACCTTAGAAGCTTAACAAGAAGACTTAGCACAACAAAAACATCAAGCTCAACAAGCAGCCCTAGCACAACAACAACATCAAGCTCAACAAATAGCCTTAGCACAATAGCAAAAACAACAATAGCAAGTGGTCATTGTCTGACAAGCTCAACAAGCAGCCTTAGTAGCACAATTCATGCAATAGCAACAAGCACAACAAGTATCTTTGTTATCACAATAACATCAGGCCCAAAAACAAGCCCTAATGGCACAACAACAACAACAAGCTCAACAAAAATCATTACTAGCTTAGCAGTACACCCAACAACAACAACAATGATCCTATTTTCCTCATATGAACATCATCAATCCAAATGCATCACGAACATATTCATCCCTTTCACAAAGTCTCACACCACCATACACCCCATATAATTCATCTCTCATCCCATCATATGTTCCTCCACCTAATCAGCAAGATGATCTTGCATCACAATTGAAAGCATTCTCACAAGAAATGCATGGCCTTTACATGGGAAAGACAAAGCAACCTCATACATAGAACTTGTGTCCTTACCCATTTGATCAAAACATAGCAATGGTACCATTCCCTCCTGGTTTTGAAATCCCCAAATTTGACAAATATAGAGGGAGAGGAAGTCTTGTTGACCATATCAAATAATTCAACGTCATGTGCATGGAAGTGGCTTACAATGATTCATATCTAATACCCCTCTTCCCTCAAAGTTTAACCGGTATTGCTATGGATTGGTTCTCTCGTTTGCCTCCTAGTATCAAATTTTTTCAAGAGATCACTAAAAAATTGATCGATCGCTTCTCCTCCAATCTTGACATGGATGTTAGTCTAGAAGAGTTGTATACTCTCAAAAAAAATCCAGGGGAAACCTTTAGAAATTTCTTACAATGATGGAGAAAAAGAGCTATTAAAAGCAAGTGGCCTATTCCTAATAAACAACAAGTGGGAATCATCATAGCCAACCTTGATCTAAATCTATCATTCCACTTGAAAATGCAATGCATCACATCTTGCGATGAGCTTGTTCCATGAGCCCTTAACATTGAAAGATCCCTAATCTCACAAGGAAATACTCAAGCTTACAAAGACAACCATCCTTCAACCAGTTCAAATGAGAAACCTTGTGTATGGGATAAGAACAAAAATGTAACAAATGATGGTGTAGTAGATGCTAAGGTCATACTAAATGCTCCTAGAACCAACAATAATCAAATTGCTAACATCCAACCAACTATGCAACAAATGGTACCACCTTAGGACAATCAGATCAATAACACCAACATGCAACCAAGGAAAACCGGTAATAGGAACAACTATCCCAAACACAAATATACATAGTTATTAGAACCTATCAAGACAATCATGAAGAAATTGGTAGAGTTGAATTTGATAACACTTCCTAACTTTGAAAACTACCAGGAAACACAAGAAAAGCCATCTTGGTACAAAAAATGTGATCTATGTGATTTTCATAAAATCAAAGGACATAGAACAACAAATTGCATGAAGCTCAAGAATATCATCCAAGATCTCATAGAGAACGATACCATATCTGTTGAGGTACCAGTAGGAAACCGGGATCTCAAGATATACAAGAACCCTATGCCTGATCATAACAAAACTAACAATAATGGAAAAGCTAAGGATTACACCAATTTTCAACATACTTATTCCAATGTAGTTGCCTCCTATGATAGTGTTATCATTGTTTTCACCATCAAGGGAGCTAGTACAAAATGTGGAGTCACCACACGACATGGAAAAATAACTGTTCAAGGAGTTGTCCCAGCTCAATCTAGGACACATCCTACTTTTCTTGCATCTAATCCTACCAAGTACAATCTTGTAGATCAGCTTAAACAAACCCTAGCTCAAATATCAATTTTGGAACTTCTGCAATTATCTCCTGGACACAAGGAAATAATGGAAAATGCCTTGTCTGAGTGATCTATTTCCAAGAACATTGATACTGATCAGTTTCAAGCTATGGTAGGGTATATCGCCAACCATCTTCTCACCTTCTCCGAGCAATATTTACCATCACAACCATCCCATAACCATGCTTTACACCTTGATTTTTTCATTCATAAAAACAAAATCAAAAGATTCTTGGTAGATAGAGTTGTTGGTCTAAACATTTGTACCCTACAATTGATCAAGCATCTAGGCTATTCAGAAGATACTATTAAGAAGACAAGAAGTACCACCATCAAAGCATATGAACCCAAAGAATGGGTATCACAAGGAATTATAGCACTTCCAATCCAAGTGGGAATTGTTATTGCAAAAACCACATGCCAAGTACTTGATCTTGACCTTCCATATAACATACTACTTCGTTGACCTTGGATCCATGCTTTGAAAGTCGTAGCCTTAACCTATCATCAATGTGTAAAGTTTCCTTTTGAGGGAAAAGAAATAACTATCCATGGATATCATGAGCCTTTCTACTACTACAAGAGTCTTGAAGCCAAGTTTTATAAGATCCCACAAATACCCAAAAATTATGGAGGACCTACACCATCAAGCTCATTTGTTGACCCATCATCTCTAGCCTCTACCTCAGCATCCCAAATACCAATTATGAAAAGCATACCTAATGTCAAAGCAATAATCCAAGATGATGGTTATGGAAGCTAGAAAATATTAAAAGATACCTTTGTCTTAGGAGAGTTACCAATTTCTCCTAAAACTCATGAGAAACTAACATCTAGTACCAAAGAACCAAAAATAATCAAGATGGAAGCTACTACCTTAACCAATTGGGGAGACCTAAATCAAGAAGACATCAATGAGAAAGACATCTCTAAAATCCTCTACCAAGATGAAATACCAGTTCCTTTTCTTCCCATGGAAGATGACAATAAAGGTATACAACTAATGTAGAGAATGGGGTATCACAAGAATGAGAAGCTAGGACAGAATGACAATGGTTTACTAGAACCCATCATTCTTGAGAAATGACTAAATAATATTGGCTTAGGTTGTACTACTAGCAAGGTCACACTTATTGGAAAAGGTATTGTTACTAAACAATTTGAGGCTTCCTCTTGATCACCTAAATCGTGTGATACTACCTTATATGAATTTCCCCTTGATGTTGTTGACTTATTTGAGAAAAAAAACCATTTCATGATATCTATAACATCCTTTCTCTCAAATAACCAACCCATTGAAATAAGCCTAGTATACCCGCAACTCATTGACATGGAACAACAAGGACCACTGGTTCTAGATTTATTTGAAAATGATGAAGCAATCTCAGAATTCATGGGACTTCGAGACAAATTACCATGGGCAGATCACAAAGAAGGATTTGACATAGAGCTTAGTATAGGGGCATACTATGGGGAGACGATTGAATCCTCCAGTCGCAAAATAAATGAAATGCAATTAACATGCATATCCTTGAGTGAAAATCACCTAGTGGCACTCTCTGGTCCTAAAATAGTAAAAACAAAGGATGCATCTAATAGTGAAAACCTCCCTGAGGCACCCAAGGATGAGGGATTAAATCTCCCCCTTAGTGCAATGTGTCTAGAAAATCAGCAGTACTAATAGAAAAGGCTACTCCAGTCAATGTGGGAACAAAAGAAGAACCTAAGATCACCTTCTATATTGAATCTTTGTTAGACAAAGAATAGAAGAACATTGCAGCATTCCTTAAAGAGAGGAGAGCTAAATTTCTATGGAAATACACAGATATGCCAGGCCTTTATCTGGAAGTGGTTATGCATCACTTAGCAGTTTATCTTGATGCCAAACCAATCAAGAAAAAATTAAGAAAAATGTACCCTTAGATAGCACTACTGGTTAAATTGGAACTACCAAAGCTTCTTGACGTTGGATTCATCAGACTGATAGATTATCCTAAGTGGATTTCAAACCTGGTACTAGTCTCAAAACCCACTGGGGGTATCAGAATATGCATTGATTTTAGAGATCTGAACAAGGCATGTATGAAGGATGATTTCCCTCTTCTAAACATTCATCTCATTGTGGATTTAATAGTTGGGCATGAAATATTGTTGCTTATGGATGGCTTTTTAGGCTGCAACCAAATCATAATCAGCAAAGAGGATCAACATAAAACTGTCTTTACTTGTCCATGGGGAACCTACTACTAGAATGTGATACCATTTGGGTTGAAGAATGTAGGAGCTACCTATCAAAGAGCAATGACCTTATCTTTCGTGACATGATCCACAAAACAGTTGAAGATTATGTGGACCATATTTTGGAAAAATCAAAGAAGAGAAGTGAGCACATACAATTCTTAGGACCTATCTTTGACAAACTTGAAGAATAGAAGGTATGACTAAATCCAAAAAAGTCTGTGTTTGGGGTCACATCAGGGAAACTTTTTGGCTTCATCAATTCACAAAGAGGGATAGAAATTGATCTTAAAAAGGTAAAAGCCATCCTAGACATGGGACCACCACAAGCATTGAAACAGATGAGAGGATTACAAGAAAGGTTGCAGTCCATCAGAAGGTTCATAGTTTAGCTATAATATAAGACTCACCCCTTTCACATCTTCTCCATAAAGTGATAACTTACAAATGGGATGACAAACATAATAAAGCTTTCCAATAGATCAAGGATTATCTACTAATACTTCTAGTGCTCATGTTTTCGATACCAAACAAGCCATTGATCCTATACATCATAGAAACACCAGTAGCACTAGGAGCTCTTTTAGTAAAACATGATGAAAATGGAAAGGAAAGATCCATATACTACATCAACAGAACCTCGGTAGGCTATGAGATGAACTATACACCCATTGAGAAAGCATCCCTAGTGGTAGTTTTTGCTTCACAAAATTTTAGGCATTACATGTCACACCAAATCAAGCTCATTGCAAAGATTGATCCATTAAAATATTTTTTATCCAAAGAAACTCTCATGGGATGAATGGAAAAATGGGTAATGATCTTGAAAGAGCTTGTCATAGAGTATGTGGAGCACAAGGAAATAAAAGGACAATTTATAGTAGATTAGATAGCAGAAGCACCAACACCTATCTATGATGAGAACCCTCTAATATTTGAGTTCCCTATGAATTAGTGCTCCTTATTAATCTCATAGTTCAGTGGAAGATGTACTTTGATGGATCATTCACACAAAATGGATCAAGAGTCGGCATTCTTTTCATCACCCCCCAGCATGATTGCATCCCAAAATTTTATAGGATATCATTCCCATGTACCAATAACATTGTTGAGTATGAAGCCTTGATAACATGTCTTAGGATAGTAGTTCAATGGCAGATACAAGATATGAAAGTCTATGGAGACTCACAACTACTTATCAACCAAATCAATGATGACTATCAAGTCAAAGATTGCAAGCTCACTCCTTACAAGAAGATTGTGAAGAATATCAAAGATATTTTTATAGAAATAACTTCTGAGTATATTCCTCACATGAACAATAGAGCAGTAGACACCATGGAAACAATTGGATCACTACTAGACATGCCAAACAACATTCTTCAATGTGAATTCTTGGTAGAACAACTTCTCGTACCAAATTTCAAAATCACTGAATATGAATTTGTGTGTTTCATTGTTGGTCCTGAATCCCCTTGGTACCATGCAATTTTTTACTTACCTTAACAAACGAACCATTCCATCAGATATCACCCTAAACCTTTAAAAGACCTTTTCAAAAATGCATCCCGATTCATGATCCTAGGTGATACCCTTTACCGTTGAAGCATCAAAGGGACATTACTACGATGTCTTAACCAAGAGGAAGTCTTAACTTCCTTAACAAAAGTACACAATGGAATATGTGGGTCTCATTCTAGCAATATGACATTAGCTAAGAAGTTGTTGAGGACAAGGTACTATTGGCCAACCATGGAAAAAGAAGCTCATTAGTATGTGTAGAAATGCATCTAGTGTCAATAGCATGGGGATTTGATTCATGCTCCAGCTCAAGATTTGCATCCAATGATTACACCATGGCCTTTTTCATAGTGGGGACGTGACCTCATAGGAAAAATCACTCCAACCTCATCCAATGGCCATAAGTTCATCATAATCGACATCGATTACTTTACTAAGTGGGTTGAAGCCATTCCTATGACCTACATAATAAGGATGCAAATAGCCAAGTTTATCCTAAATTACCTAATTTATCATTATGGTGTACCAAAAACCCTCATCTCAAATAATGGAACACCATTCAAAAATTAGGATGTGAAAGAGTTGTGCCAAAGATTCAATATCCAACACCGATTCTCTACACCATACTATCCCCAAGGAAATGGCCAAGTAGAAGCAACAAACAAAACTATCCTAAAAATCCTAAAGAAAACAGTTAATGAAGCTGGTCATCACTGGCATATCCAGCTAAATCCTGCTCTTTGGACATATTGAGCTAGTATCTGCACACCTATAGGAGCAACCACTTTCTCCCTAGTCTATGGATCAAAATCCATCTTTCCTATTGAGGTTGAGCTCCCATCATTGTGAGTTTCACAGAAGAATCTGATAATTGAGGAAGAGTACAAAATGTCTCAACTAAATGAGCTAGAATTCCTAGATGAATGTTGTCTTGACACCCTTAATCATTTGCAAGTGTATCAAAATTGACTGAAATAGAGCTATAACAAGAGAATCAAATTTCGGTCATTCCAAGTAGGCGATCTTGTCTTAAAGAAAAATTAGAAGAACCTTCTGGATCAAGATAGCAAAGGAAAGCTTGAGCCTAACTAGTTGGGGCCCTTTGTCATCACAAGCTATGGATTAGGAACATACCAACTGTCAACCCTTGAAGGTAAACCCTTGCAGGATCCAATCAACAGCTTGCATCCCAAAAATTATTATTCCTAAACATGAAGGGTGTAAATCCAAAAATACAAAAAGTCATAAAAATGATAAAAATCCAAAAAAAATGAGAAAAAGGATTGAAAAAAGTAAAAAAAAAATTGTCCTCTAGTGAAAACCACTTCGGTGGTGCTTTGGGAAAGTACCTTGGTGAAAACCTAGAAAATAGGTGTCTTGCATAAATAAGTTATCTTCATCTATGTTTTGGCTCTTTTGACCTATCATTCTTTGCATAGCCATTCATCCCCCATCTGTGTCCTTACCATGGCTTGTCACTGTAAGTTATCATGAACTCTTTAGCACTACTTGACATATTATCAAGGCCAATTTATCCTGCCTTTATTAAAGTAGGCTAACATATCACACTGGGGGCATTTCATTATGCGTCACAATCGGGTTCTTGTATATCTTGAGGTCATGGGACATTTTATCAGAAAACACCAAAAACATTCATAAAATATTATCCAAAAAAGCCAAAAACATTTGCAAAATCTTGTACAATGAAAATCCAAAAACATTTAAAAAATTGTAAAGGAAAAATCCAAAAAATTCATAAAACATCAGAATCCCTACACTAGTAGAATTTGGCAAATAAATTACTACGTGACTAAAACTTTTAGTCATGTGACTAAAATGTTTAGACATGTGACTAAAAATGACTAAATTCTACTAATTTTTGCAATTCACAAGTATAAATGACTAAATAAATGACTATTACTCCTCTATTCTTTTTCCTTTTGAATTTGATCATAATCCATAGAGCTTAAGCCCCCCTCAGGGGACCCCTACCTAAGCGGGCCATTTGGCTACTTAGGTTGCTTGGTGCACCAAAAATACCTATTGCGTGGAAGACATTACCTCTCGGTGCAGTCTTAAGGCCTTCACATATTTTATAAAAAAAATTAACATTTACATTCTTTAACTTTTATCATCATAAGTGACTAATTTTAATTTGATCACCATAAGTGACTAATTTGATCATAGAGTAAAAACATAACTAAATAATTAGTCACGCAAATAAAAATGACTAACACAAATAAAAATTAGACAATATGGTATTAAAGTGGATAATTGAGGGAGTGGGTTTAATTTATATGATTAAAGTGGATATGATATTATTACATAATATTATATTTATATTACAATGTATTTAATATTATATAGTATTTAATATTATATAGTAATATAATATTATAATATATTTAATATTATATTATTATATAGTATTATATTATTATATAATATTATATTATAATATAATATAATTATTATATTATAATATTATATTATATTATATTATATTATAATATAATTATATTTATTGTGAAAAATCGAGAGAATTACATATTGTAGTGTATTTAATTTCTATTTCATTCTGAAATCCTATTTTAGGAGGAAAATCAGGCAAATTTCGGCAGGCAAATCTTTGGCCATATTTTTCATTTTAATAAATATACTCTACACCCTAAGTGAAACCTTATTTTCACATTGTAGCTCGCCAAATTGGAGAAGTGAAAGTTCAATACCAACAAGGAAGAGTTTGGAGGAGCCGAGCTCTCGGATGCAGCTCATAATAGGGATCAACATGATATGTATGGGCTTCAAGTTCATATGGTAGAGCACGAGGACCTTGACTCAACCAACCCTACTATTCTATGGGCGATAGATGGAGATGGATGTCGGAAGGAAGCACAACTGGAATTTTCACTCAGACACCATTAGAATAGTAGGGTACTGGTCCAGGATTAACCACAAGATGCCCCCATGGGCTAGTATAGGGGTTCTCAGCTGTCAATAATAGATAGTTATGGGCTACATTGACGTGACGAGGTTAGGGCAGCAAACCAATAGTTGTTGTGAAGAGAAGATAGATAGTGCTCCCAACTCTGGTAGCCACTCCCAACTCTACTGGGACTTAGTAAGGGATGACTCAGAGCCCTCGTCTAGCAATTGGGTGGCTTGGATGACCAAATTTTGAATGCCCACAACACTTCTGGTGTGCGAACGGATGGATTTGGCACTTTTTTTTTCATCATGCACCAACACAAGTCACGCTTTAGAGGTATAGGCATGAGGGTGTAGAACTAAGGTACATGTGAGATGCAAAAATGTGACCATAACCTACTAAATTGTCTTTAGCTGAGAACAAACCATACCCATTAACTACTCTTTGACTAGGTCTACGACCTACCTCTATACGGAATCATTTTTAATATGTATTCCCATCACTACTATATAAAAGGGGGATTTAAGAAAAAATATTAGTTTTGTCTTAAATATATATTTTATGTTTAAATTATATTTTTAATTTTTTAATTGTCTTAAATTAAGATAATAAAAAAAAAAACTTTTTCTAAAATAATTTTTGTATTTCCCTCTCCTCATTCATTTTCCCTCCCCCATTCAACATGCATTTTCGTTTTCCCTCCTCATTCACATTCGCTCCTATTTTTAGCTCATATTTCACATGCGCTTCTATTTTCATCTCATATTTATTCAATGCTCAAGGCCAGAACTACAATATTACAACTATTGTGAACAATTGAACTCAGCTAGCAGCCTATGAGAAAAATAGTCAGATACATATGAGCATGTTTTTTGCTTTTAGCTACGGATTTGGATTTGCAGCCATAGCTTCCACAATTAGGCATGTTTCTCTTTTCTATGGAAGGTGGGTAATTGGTAAGAAGGTGCTATGGTTGTGACTGAAGGGTACCCAATATTTTATTTTTGATTTTTGACACAGTAAATTTTTGTTGTCCCCTGTTTAGAGAAATATGGCAACAAGCCACAACATCTCAAAGTAGTCCGCCTGCTATCCATACTAAATTGATGTGCAAGTCAAAGACATCCCACAATGGTGGTTCTATTCACTCTTGATTGGTACTTTGGCTGATTCCTTTACACTGTGCGAGCTTTACAAGGAAGAGGTGCAGCTTCCATGGTGGGGTTTAATCCTAGCTTGTGCTTTAGCATCCCTTGTCACTTTACCCATTAGTGGGCTATTTTGGATGCAACAGATATATATTGAATGATAGGCACAAATGTAAGTAAAAGCATGACCATAGACAAGGCAGTGGGCTATTTTGGATGCCAAAGTTACAAGGTGCAAACAAACTGGATTTGTTCAAAATGTTGTAGGAACTTTCGAGCAAATGCACCTAGGAGGAATAAATCTAGCTTCCACAATGGTTGACAACATCCTCTTTACCTGTGCCGAAGAAACAAGGTATGTACATCAATCAAAACACAATATAAAGGGAATTGTCTGAGTTGGAATGCCCTATAGAAATTTATGCAAAAATGTGGAAAATATAGATAGGCATGCAAACTATTTGACAGAATGCCACAATGAAATGCAACCTCATGGGAATAAAATACACAAAAGGATTTTCTAAAAATGTCTTACAAACTTTGAAGTAAATGTAGTTGGTAGGTGAAATACCAAATTCTACACTTTTTTTTTGGCTTTCTCCTTGCCTGTGCTTAAATGAATGCTTTGAAATAGAGTATGGGTATCTAGTAGAGCATAATGGAAAGGGTGATTGGTTTCAAATATCATAGTTGGAAATATTTTGATGGACTTGTATGAAAAATGTGGATGCATAGAGAAAGTGTATGTGTTGTTTTAAATGCCTTGAAGGTCTGTGCTCTCATGAAATGTGTCAATTGTTTTGCGTACACTAAACGGGTTTGTAGAAACACCTTAACAATTTTCAAGCAAATGGTATGAGTAAGTATGAAGGAAAACTCCACAAAAAATTTCCTACATTCTCCTTGCATGTGCCATCATGGAAAGAAGCCACTCTAATTAGTGGTTATGATGTGAAGCGTAGGAGTGTGGATGCTACATTGCATGTGTTTAATAAAATTGGTTGGAAATGTTCATCTAAAAACTATGTTAGCAAACTATTCGACAAAATACCTCGATGAAATGTTAAAAGTGTAAACACAAAGGGTATATGCAATCTGTTTAACAAAATGTCCTGATAAATATCTATGCATGATATAGAAAGTTGCAGAAAATACAAAAAAAAATTGGAAAAATTCTTTGAACATCTCATCGTACAGATGTTGTACGTGAACTGTTTGATAAAATCTCTATAAAAATCTTAACAAATTGTAGAGATTTAGTATCATGGGATGCTAAAATTGCAAGCGTATGCTCAGAGTTGACAGCCTCTAGAGGCTATGGATGACTATTCTCACCCACAACATGAAGGCCTAAACCTAATATTTCTAATTGCAAAGCATTAGCATGGTACCCAATCCTTTAGCCTTTGCTAGTGTTCTAAAATGATGCGAGAGTAGTAAGGTGTTTGGATCAGAGTAGAATATCTAAGTTCTTGTGCTCAATGTGGGACTTGTTAAATCCAATACGCATAATTTAGTAAAGCTTTGTTAGTCATGTATGCAAAACATTAGAAGCATAGAATGACACAAACAAGAAATTGCCTGTTGTGTCTCAACTAAATCCACACTTCAATACATATTACTTGAACAAAAATTCTATCCCAAAATTAAAATTTTATTCAAAACAAAAGATTGCAACAAAAACTAATTCCATTCATCTTCACAAACATTTTACAAATAAATTTCAAAATACACAGTTTCAGGCATTTATCAGCTACCATTTCATTCTTTCTTATATGTTGGTTATATCTCTTATTTCTAACTACCTATAGATTGTGTGCCACTCTTTTATTCTATTTCTTATCTCTTCCTTCACTGTGTTGCTTGGCCTCTCCTCTACTCAAACTTATCTATTTTATACCTTTAATGGCTGAAAACAATTTGTTTTTCTTTTACATGCTGCAACTCCCTTTTTCCCCTCCAATCTGCTATTCCTCTCCAACTTTATGTCTTCCCTGAAATTCTTACTCTACCCACCTGAAATCAACTGCTCCTCTTCCTTATGGCTGCGACCATCCTCTGTACTCTGTGCTTAGCATTGATTTTTTTTATATCTGTTCATCTTGAAGCCGCTTCACCCCCTTCCATTCATCCCTGGGATGATATATTTTTGTTCTTTTCTTTATGGTAGTTGTATTTACATTTTTCCTTCTAACATATAGCACGACCTTTTCAATGATGCATTCATTCTTATTTCATCCTCTGCACACCACAATTTGCATGCACGTTTTCTACTCTCTACCCAATATCCACATCTTCATCTTTATAAAATCCATTCGTAGCCCTTACATCATTATTTCATCTGCACTTGAAAAGAAGATTCTCCTATTCATGTTGTGCGGCCCTTACACTACTATGGATTCAAATTTTATTACTCTCGTTCTTATTCATAGCCCTTTAGCGTGGGTTGTATAGGATTTCATTGCATTTTAAAATAAAACTCCACTATTTTGAATGGGCATGGCCTCACTGTTCTAGCGTGATTTCTTTTTCTCTTTGTTTGGTTGATGCTCTTCTTCACTTCATCAATTTTCCCACAACCTATTCGCCTCTCTGAAGCTGCCGCCCTTTCTTTGTTTTACCATTCCAAATCTCAATGAATATGAAAAGGCAACACTAAATATTAAATTCAAAATTTTAATTGTTGTGTTTTTGAAGGTGGAAAGCTCCCAAAAGAAAATGAAGTTTGAAATTTAAATGTTCTCAATTAAACTGTTCTAGTGTCGGTCTAAGTTTCCACATTCTCTCAGCCTTTCATTACATTTGGTGGATGCTTATGCATTATAGAAAGACATGAATTTCTTGGTAGAATGACTCTTTAGAATGTGGTCTAGTGGCTTGCTATGTCTACCAAATATGCACATGGTTTGAGTAATGATTTGTTGTATGTTACATTGAACAGTAATTAGCAAAGTTCATTGGTTAAATTATGCTTTATAGTGAGGTTAGAGAGTAGGATTAATTCAATGACTTTAGAACTAAGCACTTTAAAAGGTGGTGAGGAGTTTTTCAATACTAGGCTTGTTAATTAATCTAAATTATAGAGAGAAATCGTATTCATGTACACATTTTGCAAAGAGATAACCCTATAGTTATGATGCATTAGCAGCTATTCATTAGACAATTATGTTCTTCAAGAAAACATTGTTTTCATAGTGTTATAAGAGAGTTGATCTCAAAAAAATTATTTTTTAAAGATGGATAGTTTGATACAAAGGATATTGGTGAAGTATAGCTAAATGGTATAGAAGAAAAACCTTATCAAACTCTCCAAAGAAAAATATATTGCACTATATAACATCTTGAGAGTATTTATGGATTATGTTTTAATATAGAAGAAACATGGATGTATGGAAAGAACTTTGAGTCATGCCTTGTAGCTATAGAATTATTTGAATAAAGAAGTATAGAAACAAAACATCGAAGCTATGAATTATTTGATAATTGTTTCAAAAATCAACTTCTTAAATTTTGTTTGTAATATGTTTGGAAAAATGCTTTGAACTAAAATGTTTATATGGGAAAATTTGAACAATTTTTCATCTATTCAATTTTGGGATCTTTACATAATTGCTATGAGAAAAATGAAGAGATACTTTGTACTTCGATTTTTGAATGAGTTTGAAGAATATTTCTAAACTTTGCATCATTCTATTTTTTATTGATTGCAAGTTATTCCCATGTTTAATGTGTAATTGGCTCTTCAAATTTTCCTTTCACATAGTGAATCTAAATTGTTAAATATAATTCTTTTTTTTTATTTTGCATGCACAAATTGATAAAACTTTGTTTGCCCATTTTTTGTTGTGCATTCTTTTCTTCTTTTTCATCTTGTTTTGAAATTTTTCTTCGAGGAATCTTTAATGATATTCTTTGTATGTCTCACGTAGGGTTTCTCTTTTCTATTTTTTTATTATTTTTATTTTTATACTCGTTTATTTTTTAACTAAAAGTACACATAAATCTATAAAAATCCTTATCATATGAGGGAGCTATCCCTCTCAAATGTAGAAGAAAATTTTGTCATAGGGAGACACAGAAAAGGGAATTCAAACTAAAATATCTAAAAACTAGTAAAAAAATAGAAAAATTAAGTGATCCACAATGAAGAGGATAGAGTGAGCTTTCAAATGGAGATAAAAAATACGCCAAAGGGGATCCAAAGGCTTGGACAAGATAAGGAGACTAGGGCAAGGTGTATAAAAATATAATGTAACAGAGTAAAGAGGGAAAATAGGGTGCACATGAAATACTAGAAAGCTCTAAGATGGCCTATGTTTGAGAGGCAAGTAAAGACTCCATATCTCCAATTCTTCAAGAACAAGTTCCTATATGATATCCTTTACTAACTATATGATCTGATATGCCACAACACAAGAATATTTATGAAAACATTGATAGTATTGATTGTTGTTAAAACATCTATCCTGGAAGGCTTGATTTATGTTACATTGTGATTGATTTAATGAATTTTTAAGCCACATGGACTCTTTTCTTAATGAAAATAAATCAAAGAATGCATTTCAGTATTAAAAATACTAGCATTTCTTCACTGTCTTCATTTTTTTGCTTTTAATGTATATAAATCTAATGCTGCAACCAAATAGGTGTACAAATTTTTCTATTGTCTAATTTTTATGAGAACAAAAAGTTCTATATGCCTTATACAATATATGATGAAACACACAAAAGACACCATATTCCAAAGAGCCTAATATAGTGGGTGGAATGATATCAAGCTTATACCTAACTGTATTTGAAAGTCCAACAATTACATACAAAACTATTATTCCCCAACATAAATAATCATTTATGAACTTCTGATCGTATTTGCTCGTGCTTAGAAATTTTAAAATAATTGCCTTCCCTCAAATTCTAGACTAATTAGGAGACCGCGAGCTGATAAACATTTGATCTATTTCATCAGTTTAAGAGAGTAATATTTGTTTCACTTTTTGTTATTTTAGACTTATCATGGCTTTATTTTTTGTGAGCCAAAATCCCAATACATCCTATAGATCTAATGGTTAGCACTTAAATATTTCTATATTGTGGGATATCAGATCATATGCTCACTCAATTATAATATCAGATCAAATAAGCTTAGATGAGTATAATGTCCTAAACAAAGTTCAATTAAAATCTTACCCTAGTTACAGTGAAATCCTAAATAGGATTGATTTGCAGGTGGCTGCCAATTGTTGAAGGGTTGCATCTATACTACATCAAGTCATAGGTCAATCATTGTTGATCTGAACATATTTTTATTTCTGCTCTATCATTCAAACCCTAGTCTAAACAATAAATAAGTTGTTGATTAATTTGGCATGTGATTTGGTGATAATAAGTTTCTATTATTTTAATATAAAATCAGATTATTGTTTGGGAACATTTCAACTAAACTGGGTGTTGCCTCACTCTAAAAATATTAGTGCTTGTTTTTTCTGTTTAACCTTGTAAGAATTTTGAGTTGAATAAAAACGCCTCTTAATATTTATTGAAGACTTATTTTAGTTTTTGGACGTCTAAATCTCTCATTGAAGTGTGTATGTCTCTACTGCATGCACCCTTCATCATTGGACATTTTTTTTTACTTCAATTTTGAAAATAAATTCCTTAGTGAGGTGTGCACCTCAATGGACTGTGATTTTGACAAACTAATTTTATTCTTTTCTTAATTCCCTTTTCTCTTCGATGTTTTTATAAGCCTGTACTTTACATTGGTTCACACTTGTGCTTGATGCGTGCACCTATACATGGTAGTGATATTCTTGGGTTTTAGTCTATTTTATTTTTACCCTTTAATCAGGCACTTTTGTTCCTTGTGTGTGCTTGTGTATAGGATTTTTTAACTTCAAATGCATCTTCCTCTAGCCCATGTGCAATTTTTTTCATTTTTGGCACATGCATCTTCACAAGTGAAAGCGATATATTCAAAAAACTTTGCATTATTAAACCCTAGAAACCTATGACTGATTACCATGGAAGTTGAAAATGTTTTATTTATCATTAATGTATCAGTTTGCCCAATTTTCATCTGGATTAACAAATCATTGGTCCCACCATTCTTCTAAACCACACAGAGACAATTTTAGTAAGTATAAGTAATTTTCATTGTATTTCTTGATTACAGTGAAAGAAAACTTTAGAAGAACAATTAATAACTAGTCTTGACCCAAACATTTACCGAAGTTTTGAATTGTTGAATTGGGAATTCCAATATTTTAGGGACCCTGTCACATGGGTGCTCCTTCTCCTTTGTATGCTTAAAATATGCTTCTCCTATTTTCCTTTTATTTCTTTTCTCAAATAATTTGTGCTACTTTCATGTCCATTGGTAATATATTTCAAGCTTTATGGGACTATGAATTCTTTGCTTTCTTATATTTTAATCTTACTCATATGGAGCAGGAAATGGAGAATCCTCTGGTTCTAATACATGAAAAGAAAGTGGCAAGCTTGCAAGTAGTAGTTCGAGTGATGGAGCTATCACTAGGGGTGAGTTATATTTTAAGATCATGCGATCTGTTGTATCTATGATTGATTTATGATTCTTAGGATATCTATCTATGTTTAGTCAATGTTTTGATCATGGACAAATAATATAATTTCTTGTTGCATTTATCATAGAAAAAAAGGCCTCTTTTGATTGTAGTAGAGGATGTAGAGAGTGAAGCATTGAATACTTTGATCTTTGAAATTGATGATTTTTTTACTAAATTGATAATGTTTGAAGTTTCTTTTTCTTTCTTAGATGTTGAGTCTAATTAATAAGTTTAATGTTGTGTTGCAACTTGCAAGTGAGTATGTTGATATGATAAAGGCTAGCATTGTCGATCCTCTAAAAGTTATTAGAATTGCATTAGTTGATGCATAAAGGTAAAACTATTTATCTTTATTATAATTAGTGGAACTTGCAACTACAATATCTGATAAAAATCTATTTCGAAATATGCTTTTGGTGGATGTTCATATCCTCATCCAAAGCTCCAATTCACACACATGCAAGAAGGACACTTTCAAAGGTTGAGGAGTTGGGCTTTACACCCACTGGTTGTATTTTCTTAAAATTTTCTAAGGAATTTTCATAAAAACCCATTTTGAACATGTCCTTTAATCACGACATTCCATGATATCACATTTCTTTGAGGCATTTTTTGAAACAATTTGCTTGCCTTGTCTATGCTTCCACATTTTCATGTATGTCTAGCAAGGAACTTGTAACTACAACATATGACAAAAAAATACCTACTGTTATGCTTTGATGGATGTCCCTTCATTATTACTGGATATCTAATGTAGTGCACATTATTATAGTGCAAGCCTATTTTTCAGGTTGTTTCATTTAGCATGACCAATATTCTCCACAAGAATATTGTCCATTTATTACGGCTGCAAGAGGAGTTTCAAATATCTTTCTTCATAAGCTTGCTAAAAACATTCAAGATGCATGTGCTGAAGCTGCTAGCATTGTAGAGCAGGTTTGAATGTGGTTGATTTCCTTTGCATTATCTTCACTTGCTTGTAATTTCATGACTAGGTATGCATTGAGAAAAGTTCTTGTACCTATGTATGTACAACTATGGCATTGTTCTTCTAGAGTTGCCGACAGGTAGGAAAGCTATGGAAAATGACTCAAATTTACTTCAGTTGGTAGGATTTGTGATTGGTGATAAAGAAACTAGCAAGATATGAAGATAAAGAGGTAAATGATCAAAATTTTTAAGGGGCAGTTCAATAGTAAGAGAAAAAATGAAGTAACAATTAACATGGTCATAGGATGATAGTAATTAGAATGAGAGTAGCCTATAGATGATTGGAGCTTTATCACAATTATAGAATGAAAGTTCCTTTGCAAAGATGTATTGTGTACTTATGCATTACAAGGGTAAGAGATTGTCGATTATGATATAAAAGAACATTCATGTTCCTATTATTTTGTAAGTTGTTGAACAACATAAAGGCAAGGTTTTGGAGTTGTATTTTCATTTTAATAAACATATTCTAAAACCCTCATTGAAATCTTATTTTTAGGTTGCAGCTTGTCAAATTAGAGAGGTGAACATGCACTCTTTACTTTCATCCGACCATGACCGATGAGATTTCTAGATAGGAAGTTTCCATCCTTCTCATTCAAATCCTTCCAATCTTCTCTCAAGGGTTGTCTAGATGGAATGGGAGGGAAAGGCTGCTCTGAATTGGGCAATATATGCACCACAAATAATATAACTATATTTACTATATATTTTCATGTCTTTTCTCCCTTCAATGTTTGTAGCATTTGTATCGTATCTTGGATTTGTCTTCCATGACAACCAAGAGTGCAGTGAAGGATGTATTTCTTGGATCTTTGTTTATGCAGTTGTATGTTGTTTGTAATTCCTTTGGTTATGCAATTGTTTGTTGTTTGTATATTCTTTTTTTTTCATGCAATACAATTTTTTTTTTGAATATCTATGATATTTGAGCTTTATATGCATAAAGTTGTTTGTTGATTGTATATTTTTTTTCATGTTAATCCAATACAATAAAAAACATTTGAATATCTATGATATTTGAATTTTATATGCATAAATTTGTGAGAATTAATTAAGTTAGATTTGACTTATAATTTGAATCATTGATTCACTTAAATAAATGACTAAACCACGACTAAATAAATGACTACTATGACTAAAATAAATGAATACAATGACCAAATATATGACTACAATGACTAAATATATGACTACCATGACTAAAATAATGACTAAATATATGACTAAAGTAATGACTAAATAGATGACTAAATAAATGACTACCATGACTAAATAAATGACCAGTTAACAACAATCAACGACTAAATTAATGACTAAATAAATCACTACCATGACTAAATAAATGACTAGTTAACAATAATCAATGACTAAATTAACGACTAAATCAATGACCAAATCAATGACTAAATCAATGACTAGATAAATGACTAAAATAGTTTAGTCATAAATTTGGTCATGTTATAAATGACCGGAAATAAACTACTAATGGTCATGTGACCAAAATTAGTCATTTATATGCAATTTTTAGTAGTTTATTTAGTCATATATTATTGTTTTTGTACTAGTGCTAAAAAGGTCGAACATCAAAAAATTTATTAAAAAAATGTGTCTCTTTGTCAAACTATGTTGTCTCTTAGCTTGAACGTAGGCAAGGCCATCACTGATATGCCAATGAGACACCTTAAGTCAATCCTTAATAGTCTATTGTAATTAACTATTGTCTCTAATCTGTTCATATCTTTGTCTTGCAAATCTATCGAGTCAGTTGAACTACGTGGTCTTTGCATGTACAAAGTAGGCAAGGCTAATCTTTGATCAACCCTTGAGGCCCCTAAGATAGGTCTTTAGGTTAGGTTCTTGATTGAAACTCGAAAACTCTCTCAAAAATCCAAAAACATCCAAAACATCTTGAAAATTCAAAAAAAATCCACATATCTCAAAAATCCAAAACATCCAAATAAACTCTCTGAAAACACAAAAACATTTGAAAATGGAAAATCCAAAAATAATAGAAAATGTTCAAAAAACCTAAAAAGCCTCAAAACATTTTCAATATACCAAAAACAACCTCAAAACATTTCAAAATATCAAAAACATTGAAATATTCTAGAAAATCAAAAACCCATCCATCATATCTCGCTTTCACCTATAATAAAATTTCACCCATAATAAAACAATTGTCACCTTCACCCTTTGGCGAAACAAGTAGAAAACAAACATAGCAAGTCGTAGAGTATGAACCCAAAAGTCTAAATCTAAAGTCTAAATCATAGGTAAACTTGTCAGTGAATTTTATAGCAATATCTCATCTTAGCATCATTATCCCAACATTAAACAACCCTTTGATCAACATGTCCTAGGATGCATGTATCCTTCCTATGATGTACATCAACATCAGACATCACCTCAGCTAAACTTAAACTAGGCAGGAGCTATAGATAACACTGATTGTTTGTCTTTGATATTTTCTTATGATTTATCTTAATGACCCATTCTGAGGACCTCTCGATGATGTCTAACAAAAATATTTAGAGAGAAAGGAATGGGGCATCAATCATTATCTTTCATTTACTGTGCTTGTGGATACTCTTGTAAAATAATCTTGGCGCATACTTGCTTAGTTGTGTGTAGGAAGGTCATTTGGAGTATATTGTTGACTATTTTGTGTGCTTTGGTCCAATATGTTCTTAAGCTTCTAAATTTCATTCCAACGACATTTATGTATGCCAATATGTGAACAGGAACTATCATTTTTTCTTGTCGATTCAAAGTCCATTACACTAGATACAATGTCATCCTAGTTATCAATACCTTGATGCATCATGTCTATGTGTTATATCAAACAATAAGGAACAACAAAAAAACCCAATCCTGAAGTGTGAGCATATCATCTTGCATTTCATCTTGCATTTCTTTGCATTGTGTCGTCACCATCTCTAATAAAGTCTCGATGGATCAAGGACTTGTTGGATCTTTTGAAGCAATCATCATCAGCAATAGTTATTCATTATTTATTCTTCTATATTCTCTCTACACTAACCTAGTATCATGTAACTCAAGAACATCATAAATGCATCCATCCTACATCCACAAACCATCAACATACATGCATCTCATAATCATATCATAATCATAAAACATCCATCATCATAATTGTCCATATCATAATATTTGCATATCACATCATACATTTTGCATTATCATTTGAGTTGTGATAAATAATATAGATTTTTTATTCTAAACGTTTTAAATCATTGTATATCATAAGAACTTGAATCCATACATACATATGCATCATCATCATCATAAAACATGCATAGAAAATATATAGAAAGAAATGCATCCACATCATTTGCATCCATAAACATCTACATATCATAATCATTCATCCATATCATATCATGAAAAGATAATGAAAATGAACATAATATTGCATCCATCCATAGCATAATCATCGCATATCACATAAGCATAGAATAAAATGCATAAATACATGATCATATATAAGCATCCATACATCATCCATACATGAAATAAAGTTAACACATCATAGCATGAATCATCTATATATGTATCATATATAAATAAAAAAATGTGTCATGGTACAAAATCTAGATCAATGTATGTACATCGATGATAAGTACAATATCTACGAGGCTATCAAAAAGGATCCCATGAATGTATACTAGTATAAATAATGGGGTAAAATAAAAAAGTGTATGTATATCATGAAGCTAGCCCTTATGGCTGCTACCCTCTCCAGCTTGCCGCTTAGGTTGATCCTCTACTCAGGGGCACGCATCACTGTGCTATGAAAAATCTGGCTGACGAAGAGCCACTAGAACATCTTTGTGGTAATGTTGCTTATAATACACAACCTTTATAACAGCCTCTCTATACAATCTGGTTGAACTTTTTAACCATGGGTGGATGCCATAAGGCTCTCAATCTGCTGACATTGAGCCACCTCCTAATCTCTCTCACCTATGATTACTTGAACTCTCTACAAAGCCACATCCCTCTCGGCTATCACAACAACCACCTGCTACCGATCATGGTATTTCTCAGTAGTCAAAGCCAAAATCTTTTGGTGGGCTTGGTCCCACTCACTTATCAAAACCTACACCTATTGCTACAGTTATTGTATTTATAAATCTCTGGAATTTGACGATGGTGGTGGTGGTGGCACTGGCTACTTCTGCACCACTGGAGGCTACTAAGGAGGTTTCTATCCCACTAGAGGAGCCCTCAGAACCTGTCCATCATGGCCATCTTGGGCTCCCTGTCCTCTACCCTTGACACCTTTGTCTCGTGGCCTCCCTCTAGGAGGAGCACCTGCAAGATCTGTGAGTTGCCTTAGAGGGACGAACCAGGCATCATAAGCTAGAGTGGTCTACACAATTGGATGACCCTGATCATATTCCCAAGGTTGGGAAACCAACTAGCAAAAACTCTCAAAGGCCTCTACTGTTGGAATTGTTAGTCCCTAGGTCGGGACCTCTCTAGCTAATTGTGCAAAAATAACTCTATAGCCATCATTGGGCATGTCCTAGACATCACCAAACTATCTGGCCACTCTATCAGGAAGGTTTCACTCAACCATGGTATTCTCTTGACCCTACATCTATCAGGTCTGTTGGACGAAGTCGAGCTGCTGAACATCATCAAACCAGGCTGACATCTATAGCCATGGCTGCCACCAGAACACAGTCATATCATCTATCACCTGTCACCAGTACATGAGCTCAATCTTACCAGTATGCCTCAGTATAATGGCACCTCAGTATATCTATACAGTGGAATCTTCTGGCTCCACGTCTACCATTTGTACAAGGGGCCGAAGCACTGCAATGTGCTCCCATGCCTAGATATGAAGGAGTGTCACACCTACACCAATAGATATTCTACCACAATACATGAAGTCATGTAAATCATGTTACAAGGAGGCTAGCATCACGAGCCCCCACACAAAAAGAGTCCTCCGATAAAGCATCCTCTACCAAGCCAAACCCCATCCTAGACTGAAGAATCATCTGTATCTATGTGGCATCACCAAACTTGAAATGATGGCCACAAAAATCAATCTAAATGTCAGCACGTGACCCCTGCATGTCTCTAAATCAATTTGACATGTGACCAATGAAATTTGGTCCATCTCCATCACCTCGAAGCAAGCATCCAATCTGGCATCAGGATCGTAGATCACATGATCACCATGGATAGGCAACCGCAATATTTTCCACACATCCTCAAGGGTCACTGTCGCCTCTCCTATCAAAAGGTGGTAAGATGAAGTATCACTATTCCATCTATCATACAATGATGTCATCATAGCTAAATGTGTCCTCATAATAGGCGCATATGCGATATATCATAAACTGATCTATCTCAGATGCTCCTGGTCCAACTCAAATAGATCACCCAATCTCTCAAGTGTTGTGAGCCTATGCTCTCTCAACAATAATGGTGGGAAGACATCCTGAACCCATGAAGCCCGTGACATCAGGAAATCATCAAAATTTGAATTTATTTGGAATTTATGTCTTGGAAATCACAAATGTGTCACTCTTTACAAATGCATCACTATATTCAAAATACAAACAGCGACACCCAATGCATTTCAATTTACAAATTGACAAATGTGTCACCATATAAGATGGCATCGTGATTTAGAATTTGGCATGACCTAATGCTAACTTTTAAATCGGTAGGTGCATCACTGAATATAAACGTGTCACCATTTAAAATTTGAAACCCTAAATTCAAATCTGGAAAATAATTTCCCTAGACATATGTATCACTATATATCATGTGGGAATCACCGATTGAAGTTTGGGTGTCACTATATAGCGACGCCCCCAAATTCTAATTTCTAACGTCTAATAAATGCATCAAAATTTCAAATTTCAAATCAAATTTCGAATCACATACTAGTGGTCTTGTGCCTGGAAGCTATTGGAACTCATGAACTCGATCAGAAATGTTTCGAGGAAGCTCACGGTGCACCATTTTGTTGAAGGGTCAGAGCTCAAATTGCAAGAAATCCTTAAGTGTGAATGCACAAATGAATTGAAAATGACCCCTCTTGACCAATTTAAGTTAGAAAATTAGAAAAAAAATTGCCTTAATTTAACCTTTTTAAAGGGTTTTATTATCATTTTCATCACTTTTTCCAATCTGGACCTAATTTTGCATTATTTTTTGAGTTTTTGGCATTATTCTTGCATCCCAGAACCTTTCTGAACCCTTAGGGCAGCTTTTCAACCTTTATCAAGAAATCAACCTAAAATTAAAAATTTCCACCTAATTTCTTGAGGGGCAAGGGAGTCAATTTTATCCTTTCGTTGAGGCATCTAAAAAATAAAAAATAAAATTATTTTTTTATTTAAGCAACAGTTTTAATTTGAAAAGCGTTATTCTTCGAACCGAACCAACACGTACCTCGCTTCAAAGAGGGGAAAATTGTAGACACTAGAAAATGTCCTAATAGATGTCATACACACAAATCAGATTTATTAGCATTCTTTCCTCTTTGATCCATCCTCTTTTTGCTTAATTAATTTAATTATCCTACCTAATTAATTAATTGCATCATTTTCATCTATTTGGCCTAATTAATTAAATTAGGTTAATTCATCTCTTTTCGCACTAACACTTCATCTAATTAAATTAAATATATCAAAATATTTAATTTAATCTCCTAATTCATCTTATTTAGGGTAAGTGCACCAAGATGGTTCCCAAAAAGGGGGCTTAAGTGGCCACTTTTTTCTGAAATCAGGAAATGTTGACCTTGGACGTGAAATTGAGGATAGTTACACTCAAAATTTTGAGATGGAACGAAAACAAGGATCAAAGTGCTCTGAGTCTACTTTCTAAACTATTAATTTATTTTGAAAATAGTTGAGATTAAGGGGTTCAAAAGAGGGATGTACAAAAATAGGTGTTTTTTTTGTCAAAAAAACATAACATAGCAACTCTTGTACGACCCTAGCACTGTGAACTTTTTTGAAGTATTTTTAAAATCACTACAGTCAAAAGTTAGCTAATAGTATCTAGTTGATGCACAATTTTTCTGATAATTTTTTTATGAATATTTGTTTTTTTACTAATTTTCTAAGTGGGAACTTCCTAAAAAGAAGAATTTTGATCGTGCTCCCTGTACAAATTTTGGAAAATAATTAATTTTTTTTTCTCTTTTTCTAAATTTGTAGAGTGTAGTCTAGTTTTTAAAAATGTAATTTATTTGAAATTTTGATAAACAGTTAATTTATAACAAAAAAAAACACCAAACATTGCTTTTTGGAAAAAAACAGACATACAAACAAAAAAAATTATGGATGAAAGGCTTAAAATTGTTAGAAAGTGAAAAAAATACATCGTTGGATAGCTAAGATAGAACCTAACATTACCCATGTGTTCGATTTTCTCGATATTGCACTAGATGCAATCTTGATGGTGAGCACAAACCCGATTATGTGAAAAAATTTGGAATTTGCAAAAACACGTTTCTAGCCTCATTGGGAATTCCCTCCAAGCCTTTGGGTCGGTATTCCAAGGAAAATAATTTCACTTTTTTCTTTGTTTTTAACATGAAATAATGCGAGCACATTTTTTAAAACTTTTTTTCAAAAGTGGCCACAAAATTGCTACCCAACTTCATGCACCCGCCCTTTAAGTAAATAACCCTATCTTATTTAATTAAATATCATTTCACCCCTCCCCTATTTATTAAATCATATAATTTAATAAATATCATCTTTTAATTCTTCTAATCCCCTAATTGCATAAATTAAACCTTGTTTAATTAGCAATTAAACTAATTTTCCTCTAATCAAAGGGAATATTCCCATGGAATATTCTTTATCCTTTCTGCACAATTAAAACTTTGTTTCAATTTGTAAAATCCCCTTTTCCTCAACCTAAAGGAATATTCTCTTTCCTCCAATCAACTCACTTAGCTTCAAAGGAAAGTTAACCCTTCAACCTCCTAAACAAGTTACCTTTGACCTGTGTGAGTAGGTCAAAAGTGTGTATGTTTGAGGCAATTGTGGGCCTTTGATTAATTTTCATCTTGTATTCTCATCCATTGATGAGAATCCATGATCCATGCCTCTCATCTCCTTCATCCTGAATCGTTGATTAAGTTTTTTGATTTCAACCATCCATTCCTCATTTTCTCTCCTATAAATAGATCACTATTTGGAGACAAATGGATCCATTTTTTATTGCAAAATTATGTTGTTAAATTTACTCACATCCATACTCTCAATTAGCATAAATTTAGCTTATTTACATTTTATTTTAGTTTCATAATAGCTTCAAGCTTCCATTAATGGCTTCCATGCATCCATCTTAGTTTATAAAATAAATTAGGGTTTTCATCTTTTAGCATAATTTTAGCTTAAATTAGCTTAGATTAGCTTAGATTAGCTTAGCAATTGAATAATTAGATCATTTATAGCATAAAATCATGGTAACTTAGCTTGCATCATGTTCATTTTGTGCATAATTTAGGTTTTCACAGATCAAACACCATGATTTCATCGATTCTCTTCCATAGAATTGATTGAGAAAAGCTCACTATCACAGGATTGGGAAAGGGTCATTGGTCCACATCAATGTGACACCAATTCCACATATAATTTCAATAGATTAGATTAGATGTTTTCTTTAAATTTTTCATAAATTTAGCATGTTAGGTTTTTTCATAAAATGTTTACTTTCAATTTTGATTGATTGATCTTGTTGAGATTTGAGTATTGGTGGCTCCATTATGCTTCGATTCTTTATGGATCAAGCGTGATTCAGCCCATACCAATATTTTGCATCGACACCACACATAAAGATAAAGTCTTAAAATAATAAGGCATTCATAATGCATTCTCTTTGGCGAAGTCAATGTATTTTTCTCCACTCCTCTCTATAGAAAAGGGTTTTATCTTGTGGCACAAAAGTTAAGTTAATCAAGGTGTGAAGGTATTACATTCAATCTTTCAAGTATTTATACCTACTAAAGTGAAAGATATTAGTGATAGAGTTTTGATCTGGCATAAAAAACTAATGTTGAAGGATTATTGGAATGCTTTGCATTCTTCTAGAAGCAATTTTTTGTCCATAAATATTGATGGAAATGTTCAGTGCATGCAATCTTATTGTATGAAATGATTTGGTGTGCTGAAAAGCTCTATTTCCATAATAATAGTGTGCTATAATGCCTATCTATTCTACAAAACATATGGGTGCCTACTTGCACAAACTGGTTCTTGAACATATCAATTACTTGAGTTTGTTTTGCAAGTGGAAAGTTTGGTTTCTAGATTTCAAGCCAATCCTAAGAAATCTCATGAGAAAGATGTAAAAAGAATCTTTAGATACTTAAAGGGTGCTCTAGATTATGGGCTATGGTACAAAAAGGATTAAAATTTCTCTTTGATTTCCTATATTGATGCTAATTGGGTAGGTTGTGTTGATGACCAAAGAAGTACAAATGAAATTGCATTCTTTTTGAGAGATGGATTGGTCGCATGGTTCAGTTAAAGGTAGGATTCAATGTCTTTGTCGATAGTAGAATAAAAATATATTGTTGCAACATCTTATTGTACTCATGTGATTTGGATGAAGCAAACTTTGAAGGATGTGAAGGTGGTTTACAATGAACCTATTCCTATACTATGCGACAATACAAGTGCAATTAACATTTTCAGGAATCTAATAATGCAGTCAAGAACTAAAAACATCTCAATCCAGTACCACTTTTTGAGAGAGAAGGTTACAAAAAATGAAGTTAGAATGGAGTATGTGTATATCAAGGACCAGATTGTAGATATTTTCACTAAGGCACCTTCAAATGATACTTTTGAGTATTTGTGGTAGAAGTTAGGGGTTATTTCCCCTCCTTGTTCTAACTAGATGCATAAATGACACATCTATGCAAGGGGAGAAATTCATGTCATATTCATGACTCCTGGATTGATGAGTGCTACCTCTCTAGGGGAATTGGTAGAAAGGGGGAGTCTTGAAGATGTTATGTAGATTTTGTGTATAGCTAGTTCAAGATGTGTTGTTGGTCAAAGGGGGAATATATTCTTCTACTTCAATTGAAGATCTTTTTTCCTTTGTTCCTAGAGATAAAGAATGTCCTACTCATTTGTGTAGGAGTGTATGACCCTCTGTCCTTAATGTGAAAGGGGGAGAGTGAGAAATGTGTGTTGTCATTAATGCCAAAGGGGGAGATTGTTGCCAGTTGTTGTCATTGATGTCAACACTAAGGATATTATTGGCAATTATTGTCATTGATGTCAACATTTATTGTTGGTTGACATTGATTTTAGTACTTGAGAAATAAGGTGTTGGTCCTTGCTATTTGTTGTCATTGTATATTCTATTGGGGCTAACATTGGTGATGAAGTTCATGATTGGTGTCATTCCTTATTAAAGAAGAATTTTTGAAGTTCATGGTTGGATGTCATTCCTTATCAAAGAAGAGTTGTTGAAGTTCATATAATGCATTATTACTATCAACGGAGTTTATTTCATAATGATATATTCATATAAGGATTAAGAAGTAGTAAGATGAAGATTAGAAGCATGACTGATAGTGGAGAGATTTTCTTAAGGTTTACAATATTTCTCATGCTCTCTCTTGATGTTCTTGATGAATTATGTGTTGTTGAAAGGAATTTTTGGCCTCTGTAAGTTGCTCAAGTGTTTATGGTTCAGGAAGCTGCATTGGATTCTATTTAGGAGAATTCTTTGCATTCCTCCATTGTTGATGCTTTGGTCTTGCAGTTTGGTATTCAATGTCAATATTCTATGAACATTGCAATCCTAATTTTTTAGATCACATGTGTTTCCAAGGAGATCTCTATGAATTACAAAAGGTTGCTAGTATTGTTGGTTATCTAGAATAGTCCAAAAAATGCTTTTTATTTATCCACATTGATGTATCTACTCCTATAGCTTGGTGAATGTTCTCTCACAATCTATGTAGTGTCTTAGTTCTAATATCATGTGTTGAATGTTGGCATATGGCTTCTAGTGTTGTCATTGATGGAAACCTAAGCCATTATTCCAGTCTGCAGATCAAAATTTGTTCCTACCGACAAGCAGAGTGAAGAACAAAGTTTTACCAGAAGTAAGAATGACGAACAGGGTATCCTGTTAGTTTGTTGATTTGTATGCTTCACCAAATGATAATTTTAGGTTGTGGATCTCGGGGAAGGTTTTTGAGCATATATTTTATCTTATTGTTAATTTTTTTGTTGTCGCATTAATTGGTGTATGAGTTAGGAGATCCAACAAGATGATTTTTCTATTTATTTTCTCATGGTGGATGACTTGGTGAATATAACATGTCGTGGATGTATAAGGAGTAATTGTTTAATTATTTATTGTGTTGGAAATTTTTTTTTGGGTCCTAGCTATGGCTTGGCCAACTTATGTGGGTACGCACCAAATATTTAATATTGATAGATCCAACAATTGAAAAATATCTTTTATTTTATTGAAGCTAACTTGAAGCAATTGAAATCCTTGATAGCAGATATATATGCGATTTCGAGTAATTCATTTTTGGTGTGTGAATAGGTGTGGAGAGTAGAGCAGATGTGTGTGTGAATATCAGAACTCAGTTGAGCAATTTTTTCTTGTGCAGAAGAGGATTTTTGTGAAGTGAATTAAGGCAGAGAAGAGGGAAGTATAGAATCAGATAGAAGGTCGAGAATTTGATCTATGAGCTTCACTGGAACTGATACCAGGAATTTACATATGCTACTTTCTTAGTTCAACCTTTTGTTGTAATCCAATCATTTTGTAAGGTAGTGAGCCTTCCTAATTTTGAGTAGCGATCTATAGGCAGTGTGCCTAAATTCATGTGCATTCCCTTTTTCTTCATACTTTTAATAGAGTATAAATTGTGGATTAATCTCCACCATGGTTTTTCCCCTAATAGGGTTTCCATGTAAAAATCCTAGTGTTATGGTGTTTTGATTATTTCATTCATGTGCTTGCATATTTACTTCTATTGAAATGTTGTAAATGGATTAAGATCTGAAATGAAATTTAAATATTGTTGAACACTGATTCACCCCCCCTCTCAGTGTTCCTTGAGTCCAAAAATTGGTATTAGATCAGGTTCCTCTAAAGAAGTTTTAAAGCTTGAGGTGGATCTTGGAATGCAATGGACTTTCGTAGTCTTCAATAGCAACTTTTGGTGGCACTTGATGATATTGATCAATCTAAAGCAGAATTCATGGAATTAAAAGTAAATCTTGAGGATGCTAAAAAATTCATTCAATCAGTGAAGGATAAAATCAATGAGTCAAGAGAAAAGAGGAAGGAGCTATGTGATCGGCTAAAGCAAAAAGAAAATAAAATCCTAGAAGATGTTCACCTAAATCAGACCTTAAAAGAAATAGTTGAAAAAATGTGAAAAGCTTGCTAGAGATAATGTTGCTCTAAAGCTTGAGATGGAATCTATGGTAATGAGGAAAACTAAGGAGATTGAAGAAAGAAAGAAGAATGAGGAGAATTTGGCCTGATCCTTAAAAGAAAGATCTAAAGAATGCAGTAGAGTTAATAGTAGATTCATTCAGCTTGAGATTGAACTGCAACAATCCAAAAATAATGAACACAACAGCTTGAAAGACAGATAGTTATTCTCATAGATGAACTCACTATTGCAAATGAATACAAGGAGAAGTTTAAAATCTTGATTCTGCTAAGCTTGATGAGTTGACTAAAGGACATAAGTATGTAAATGAAAAGTGAGGTCTTGGATATGAGAAGGGAGAAATCTCCAGATATGAACATGAGCATTCTAGACAAAGAAATCAGATGAACAAAGGAATAAAGTATCTGGTAAGACAACCCAATGCTCAAAATTTTAATGGTCACTGCTTTGCTTGTGATAAATTTGGTCATATGGCTTCTCAATGTACAAGTAAAATAAATTCAAGCAGTCCATCATTTCTCGGTCAGTGTTTCAGTTGCAACAAGTTTGGTCATAAGTCAATTGAATGCAAAAGTATGTATGTCAGTGTAAGGAATGTTAAATGCTACACCTTTGGAAGATCTGGGCATATTGCTAATAAATGCAGATCAAGAGGAAATCAATGGAATGAGTGGTCTAGACAAAGAAATCATGTGTGTTACAATTGCAATAGATTGTTGGATGTTGTGGTTGTGTTAATGATATGTGGTTGCCATTGATTTCAACACTATTAACATTATTGTATTGAAGGTTTTATATGTCGAGGATATTGAGAAAATTGTTAAGAGAAGAGTTGCAGGGTGCCAGTGGAATGGTGAAGATCATGAAGCTATTTTTTTTGTATGTTGAAGATCAGTTGTTGTGGACTAAAGGGTTTATTTTTTAGAGTATTTAGTTCATCTACCAGAAATTTCAAAGGTCCATGTGGAGACTTGATTGTGCTATGAACAGTTGTGTTCTGACAATGTTTATGTGGTCTCTCTCAGTGTTCCTAATTGAATTTTGTGTAATTCTAGTTGTTTTGGATGCCTCTGTTAGTTCCTGATGTTTGTGGATGTTTCTAGATCATTCTCCATCATTGTTGTACATCTGTGTTGATCAGTGTGCTTGTGGTCAAATATTTTTCTTGTGCATGTTTGGATTTTCATTTTCCTACCCGACATGTTGGTGGGTAACGTGTTGCGGATCCTTGGAGATTGAAATTTGAATGTTTGGAACGCTCGTGGATATTTTTTTGGGTCGCATCATTGTATTGGCCAATAGTGTTTAATTTGCATTGAAAATTTAATTGTTAATTTGGGTCGACATTGTAAATATGTTTCATTTTTTTGGCTAAGTGGTTGATGTAATTCCATAATTAAGATATATATGAGTGATTGGTTGAGTGAAGTTAGTTTGTGTGGTGTGAGAGAAGCCAATGATAGTGTAGGTGTGTGATAATTGATCTATTCATTTGATTACAGAGAAGAGTGAGAGTGAAGAGTGAATGAGTTCTTATGTGCTTAATTGGAGTTGTAATCAGGCTTGTGTAGAAGCTATTTTCTCAGTTCATACCCTTCGGATTTAATCCTATTTTTTGTTGTTGGGAAGTGAGCCCCTATTGTATTTGAGCAATGAGCTCTAGGAAATGTGCCTGAATGCATGTGCATTCCCCTTATTATTTTCATTATACTTTTAATAGGGTATAATATTGTGGACTAACATCCACTATGGTTTTTCCCCTAACAGGGTTTCCATGTAAAAAAAAAAATTGTTGTTCTCTATGTTTTCGATGTGTTGATTGCTTTTGGTTTACTATTCATTCATCAGATCTGAGATTAAAGTTAAGTAAAGATTGAAAAGTTTAATATTTTATGACAACTGATCCACCTCCCCTCGCAGTTGTCTTTCCTTTTTTTGCCAACAATTGGTATCAAATCCAAGTTCCTTTGAAGAAGTTTAAAAGCTTGAGGTGATCCATGATGGCATCATACAAGAAGGATAGTCCTAAATTCAATGGAACAAACTACTCATTGTAGAAAGCTAGGATGGAGTGTCATTTGAGATGTATTGGTGAACCCTACTAGAAGATTACTAAGAATACATATGTTATTCCTCAGAATGGTCCTTCCACTACTGATGAGATTAAAGAGGCTGTGAATAATGTCAGGGCTATGGAAGCATTGTTGAGTGCTCTAACAGATTCAGAAATGACAAATGTGATAGGTCTAAAGACAGCTCATGATATTTGGACAAAGCTGGAAACTTTGTATGAAGGAGATGTACATGTGAAGATGGCTAAGCTACAAAGTTTGAAAGGAAAGTATGAAAATTTGAAGATGGCTGAAGATGAAAATATTTCTTCTTTTATGCAGAGAGTAAATGAACTAGTGATGGGTATTAGATGCCCCAGTGGTACCCTGGAAGAGGAAGAAATTGTAGCTGAAGTGTTGAGATCATTTCCTCCCTCTTACAAAGCAAAGGCTCATGTTATTGAAGAAACCAGATCATTGACGAATATGACAATAGATACACTGATTGGTAAACTTGCTACCTTTGAATTGAGTGAATTTGGTGAATGTATTGCCAAGATTGAAACTACATTTAAGGCTACTATATCTAGAAGAAACAAGCAAAGATATGATCTAGGGGAATCTTCTAGAAAGTCATTCAAGTATGAAGAAGAAATGAAAAAACTTGAGGATGAAGAAAGATAAGTAGAAGAATTGGAAGCACTGATTGTGAAGAAAGAAGGAAAAGGACAAGGTAAGTATAAAGGAGTGTTGGGTATGTGCAGGATCATCATGGAAAAAACAGGCCCTTAAGTGGCAAAAAATTCAAAAAAAATAGAGTTAGGCAACTTGACATAAAAATTTGAATAAGTTATCTATATTATTTCAAAAATATGTAAGAATAGGATCTGTAGCAAATTGAATGTAGTTTCTAAACTACTAGGTTTGTTTAAAAAAAATAAAAATCTATTTGGTGAAATTTTTTAATTTCAATTCAGTGGTACTTAAATTTCAGGGAAAAAATAAGAAGTTGGTGTCTATCTAACCACCCTAACCACAGTAAAATGATAATATTTTTTTATAATATTTTATATATAAGTAGAGGAATCATGCCTCGATGTGATGCATATTTTTTTGTAATTTTTTCCAAGTAAATAATTAATTATGATTTTTTTATTACAACTTTTTAAAAAATATAAAACTCGTATGTCCGCCACCTTAACTTGGTGAAAACTTCATGAAATTTAAATTTTCCTTTTTTAATCCTATAGTATGCGAAGCATAGAATGTGACGCACAAAGTTGAGTCCATGAAACGTGGAATTTTTTTCCTTAACCAAAAAATTAAAATCGGCTTTGAGGAAACGGGATCCCAATTTTAATAAACGGGATCCCGATTTTTAAAAATCGGGATCCCGTTAAGGTTCGGGATCCTGAGCCTGACACGAAACGGGATCCCACTTTTAAAAAATCAGGATCCCATTTCCCATAGGATCCTGAACCAATGGAAAAGGCATGGGATCCCGGTTGTCATGAAACAGGATAACGATTACTATGAAACAGGATCCCGATTTCTATAAATCGGGATCCCGTTTGGTAGAAATCGGGATCCCGTTTTATACTGCTATTTATTTTTTTAGAAAAATAGATTTCACTGCACAGCGGATGGAACCCCGAGTACTGGCGACAACGACCCCCACAATCAGCTACAGGTACCTGCCCTTCATGCCATTTTTTTGCATTTTTCTATTTTGAATTGAAATTTTGAAGAAAATAAGTGAATTTAGCATGTTTTTTTTTAATTTATTTCATATTTTAAACATTTTTTTAACTATTATAGTATAAATGAATAATTGTAAAAATACACAAAAAAATGCAATGAAACCTGAAGGATTTTTAATAAAAATGAAAAAATGAACCTTGAATTGTGTTTTACAAACAAAATTTAACTTTTGAAACCTAAATTGTTCGATTAAACCAAAAAAAATTGAATTTGAAAACCCTAATTGAAACAAAACAAAAAAATTGCATTTCAAAACCCTAGAAATCAAAATGAAATAAAAACATTGCATTTACAAATCCAAATCAAGCTTTTTGAAACCCTGAATTCAAATCAAACGAAAAAAATTGAATTTGAAAACCCTAGTTTGAATTGAAACAAAAAATTGCATTAAAAACCCTAATTGTTTAAAATTGAAACCCTAAATTGAATTGGAACAAATTTTTTTGTTAAAACCCTAAATTGAAATCAAACAAATCATTTTGATTTTGAAAACTAGGTAATTTCGAGCTCAAAAAATCATTTGCATTGCTTAAATGTTTAAAATTTTATTTGCTTTGTATGGAAAAAATGATATATATTATACTTTAATTTCAATGTTAAATTATAATTAGATTAGAAAACACTATGTTAAAGAATAGTTAAAATTCATAAAGTTTATCTTGATGTTTCTTTGCAAATTTAGTTAGCAAATTCGTAAATCTAAGTGCATACAATCGATTCCAATTGACACTAACTTGCAAGTCTAAATTATGCCAAGGGCCACCCAAACTTCACCCTAAGTTTGCTAAACCCTAGACCCTAAACTGTAAAATCGAAACCCTCAACACTAAAGCATTTGAATTTTGTCTTAGGACCTTAAAATGAAATTTGGTTGCCTTAAAAAACCCTCTATTGTCACCATTTAGTAGAGATTTTTGTAATGTTTTCACTTATTTGAACACATAATATATAAAAACTTTTGGTTTCTACAAGTTTATGAAGAGTGGATGACCACTCTCTATGGCAAATTAGACATGATCATTAGGGTTCTGAATCATTGGAAGAAAACTGAGAGAGTGAGTGAGAGTGCTATGGGTAAAGTTTCTTTCATTGGACATACCTAAAATTATGTAGGTTCAATGTCAAGAATGGGTCTATTTGGTAGATTTATGAAAACTATTTTAAATATCTAGAATGCCATAAAAGTATAATTATAGCAATTCCAATTGGAAACACTTGGGTAAATATATATCATATGAAATTTAAATCTAGGAAGGTGTCTATTATATAGGAGAGTTGATAATACATGGAAAGAGGTTTGTATGGGAATATATGTATTAAGAAAAACATACCACATGACCTCTATAGGATTTTTAAGATGTGATCCTAGATAATAATCCACCCATGTCCTCAATCATAATGGATTCTTTAGCAATTAAGAGAGATTCAATAACCATAAAATTACCTATATTTTGATACTATATAGATTTATGTGGAAGGATAGAAATGCATCAATAAGGAGACCAAGATGGAACCATTTAACACCTACAAGGTACACCTATTACATGGGAAAGGGAGGAGGTACATGATGATAGGTTGGAGGAACTACATGCTATTATTACAATTTAGAGATAGGAGGATGATTCATATAAAAGAAATATAATTAAATATTTATATTATTTAATATATTATATTTAATATAATATATTAAATAATATAAATATTTAATATCATAAAATATAATATAAGATTACAATTAAGGATAGGTAATGTTACAATTTACTTGGGGTTTATGAGGATTAGGCTTAAGATTCAATTAGGTTTGTAGTAAATAGTTAGGTTACAATTAGGAATATATAATAAATATTAATATAATTACAAATATAAATTAATTTAAATATAATATAATTTAATATAATATAATATAGGAATACATTTAAGATTAGGTAAAGGTTATAATTTAATTAAGTTTCAATTAGGTTTACAATTCAATTAGGATATGGTTAGGGGTGGGGATCATTTAGCATTCTATTATGGTTAGAGTATGGGTTACATTTAAGATTATTGTTATTTTTGTGATATGTATAGATTGATTCATTTTTAACATGATACTTTTTTTTATTAGAGGGGTAAACACTTTTGACCCAGAGCTAGATGGAACCAATGAGGCTATAGTATGACTAAATTTGGACCTCACTAGACATCTAGATCCCCTTAAGCCATCCTATCACCTTAAATCATAAATCGATTTCTTAAGGGGTCCCAATATGACAAATTTCTTAAGGATCAAAGAAGTTCTTAAAATTTGGTGAAGTTTCAAGGAAACCAAATTTAACAATAATAAGATCGTGTAAGATTATAATATGAATGAGATTTCATGATCTAGGTTGGTCAGTTGAAACAAGAGTAGATCTCAATCAACTATTCCACAAGAAAATGTTTTTCACTAACTTGCAAGTTCATTAAATATTCCAAGGGGCACCAAAACTTTACCCTAAGTTTTGTAAACCCTAAACACTAAACCATTCATTTTGTCCTACGCAGCACTTTAAAGTGAAATTTGGTTGTCTTCGGAAAATCCACCATATTTTATTCCCTTATGCCATGTAATTTTGTCCTAGGATCTTACTACATGTACATCCCCTTAAGTTATCCTATTACCCTAAACCCTGAACTCTAAAGTATAAACCCTTTTACCCTAAAGCCATCATTTTTTCTTTAAAGGCTCTTAATGAAATTTGGTTGCCTTGGGAAACTTCACCAAATTTTATTCACTTGAGCCATGTCATTTTCTCCTAGGACCTCACTAGACGTAAATCCCCTTAAGCCATCATGTCACCCTAAATCGTAATTCGATATCTTAAGGGGATCAAAGAAGTTCTTAAAATTTGGTGATCAAAGTTGCCATCATGATCTAGGTTGGTCAGTTGAAACAAGAGTAGATATCAATCAACTATTCCACAAGAAAATGTTCTTCACTAACTTGCAAGTTCATTAAATATTCCAAATTCTAAAGGTCCTAAACGTTGAACCCTAAATTCTAAACCCTAAACACTAAACCATTCATTTTTTCCTACCCAGGATCTTAAAGTGAAATTTGGTTGTCTTAGGCAACTCCACCAAATTTCATTCCCTTATGCCATGTAATGTTATCCTAGGATCTTACTACATATATCCCCTTAAGTTATCCTATTACCCTAAACCCTAAACTCTAAATTTAAGCCCTAAACCCTAAAGCCATCATTTTTTCTTAGGCTCTTAATGAGATTTGGTTGCCTTAGGCAACTCCACCAAATTCCATTCCCTTATGCCATGTAATTTTTTCCTAGGATCTTACTACATATATCCCCTTAAGTTATCCTATTACCCTAAACCCTAAACTCTAAAGTCTAAACCCTAAACCCTAAAGCCATCATTTTTTCTTAGGCTCTTAACCAAATTTCTTTCCCTTATGCCATGTAATTTTTTCCTAGGATCTTACTACATATATCCCCTTAAGTTATCCTATTACCCTAAACCCTAAACTCTAAAGTCTAAACTGTAAACCCTAAAGCAATCATTTTTTCTTAGGCTCTTAATGAAATTTGGTTGCCTTAGGCAACTCCACCAAATTCCATTCCCTTATGCCATGTAATTTTTTCCTAGGATCTTACTACATGTAGATCCCCTTAAGCTATCCTATTACCCTAAACCCTAAACTCTAAAGTCTAAACCCTAAACCCTAAAGCCATCATTTTTTCTTTAAAGGCTCTTAATGAAATTTGGTTGCCTTGGGCAACTTCACCAAATTTTATTCACTTGAGCTATGCCATTTTCTCCTAGGACCTCACTAGACGTAAATCCCCTTAAGCCATCCTATCACCCTAAATCGTAATTCGATTTTCTTAAGGAGTTCCAATATGACATTTCTTAAGGGGATCAAAGAAGTTCTTAAAATTTGGTGATCAAAGTTGCCCAAGGCCCAACCAAATTTAACAATAATAAGATCCTGCAAGATTATACAATATCAATAGTTAATTTTATTTTCATTCAAGTAACATTGCCTTGCATATATAAATGAGGCTTATATATAATTTTATCATTTGTATCAATTATTTAAGGCTACGATATTGAATGGTTTAAAGGTATTTCCTAAATATGTATCTTATATCTTGAAATTACAAATCTAGTGCAGGTGTTCACCATATCTTAAAGATCACATGGATCCATTCAATAATATTCGCAATCCACCCCACGCCATCCATATCCAACACCTTTTGCCTCCACCTCCACCACCGGAAATCAATGAACATGCTCGTTTGCAAGCACAAATCAATGCCAATGTTAGAACCATCCAAGATCAAATCAACATTATTCAAAATGAAGAATGTGTCGCACCTCCTGTGAGGATGTTTGCATCTAGGATGAAAACCCTTGTTGATGTTGTCAAGGCTATGGATGGGATCTTAGATGAGCATCGACAATGGCTAGAGGAGAGGAGAACTTCCGATTCTGAAAAGGAAAACACAAAGAAATGAAGATCTATAAGAGAGGAGCCATAATAGTTTATAAACAATGATCTAAATAGTTATGAATTTATAAATTTGGTGAACGATGGATATTTTGTGTGATGAATTTATAAATTCCATTCCAAAATGGATATTTTTAGTGACATGAATTTATGATTTTGGTTCTAGATGGATATTTTTAGTGACATGGATTTATGAATTTGGTGGAATTTATGAACTTATAATGAATAGTATATAATAGTATATATCTTATGACTATCTACTAGATCATGATTTCTCCTGCTGAAAAATTGTAATATATATGTGTGTGTGTGTTAGACATAAAATGAGCTTTTGTGAATGTTTCAAGTTTATTGTTTAGTATGCATGTGCATGTATTAAAAATTTGCATATATAGTTCTTAAATTTTGAAATTTGTATGTATGTACATAGTTTAGTTTAATGATTTGTACGCATGCAAATTATGCATCATATTTTTTATATTAAATGTACATGTACATACATTTAATTTTGAATTTTGTATGGACATGCTCTTGAGTTGAACAATCAATGTATATATATGTGCATTTCAATTAAGTATGTGATCTTAATATATATGTTGCTCATCCTATTTCAATTAAATATAGGGTCTTAATATATGTATGCACATGGACTATTTTGTATGATTTAATGTAGGTACACATTTATATCGAGCGTATCATGGATGATTTTAACATTGATGATATCATCAATCCACCACCTCAACCACAGCCACATCCACCTCCCCCCCCTCCACCTCCACCTCCACCTCCCCCACCCCCTCCCCCTCCACCTCCACCTCTCCCTCCACCTCCACTTAATATGCCACATCCAACACCTATCGCATCTGACGAGGCTCGCTTGAGAGCACGAATAAATGATCAAGTTGCATCCTTACAAAATCAAATCAATGCTATGCAGAGTCAAGCATTGATTCCTCCAAATGTGAGATGTTTTGCATCTGCAATGCAAAACATTGTTGATTCCATCAGGATGATCGATTATGATCTTGATAGGCATTGATGAGACAGAGAACAAATGAGACAATTTTATTCTGATGGTCTCTCTTACAAACAAATATTAGACCTTAAAATAACGAAAGCCAATCTAGCCCCCTACTTTCTTGACCCCGTTACTCGACAACCCATTCCACCCAACAAATCTAGAATATCCATGAGGTGGTGCATACATCCGTAGATGAGTGCACAGTTTGGGGATCGATGGTATATGGTTTTTGATAGTCCCCCACATGCTAATTGGGAGTGCCCATTGTATTTTTTGAGAAAATTGTATGTAGAGTTTATTTTGGGACAAAAGCCCAATTATTTTGATTTTAGATCATTTCAGGGTGTTGGTGGTGGCATGCCACAACAGAGATTAGGGGCAAGGGTTGATCCCTAATGCCCCGTGCATGTGCAACCCCTTGTTGTTGCTCCTGGTCCTCCCATTCCTACACCTATACATCATCAAGCTCTGGTCTCAACATTAGGTTCCCTTAGTACACTCGCAGGAGACCTTGATTAGCACGCTTCTGCAATAGCGAGTGGGGAGCATAGAGAAGATGATGATGATGGAGGATTTTTTTATGGAGCTGGTCCGAGTACCACTCCAGGAGTTTCGAGGCCCATCCCCCATATATGTACTAGTTGTCATCAAGTATTCTATGGACCTGATCAGACCACACCTACTTTAGGTGGATGGGGAGATTCTGGTGGTTCATCTGGTTGCATCAGTTCATTTGTAGAGTTCCTCATAGCAGAACATCACCCTGAGGACACTAGGACACAGGTATAAATATGCATCTAGATGTACGTTAATTTTATAAGAATTTTGATGGTTGTATATATCAAAGAAAAGTTTGCAATACATTTTAACAATCAAATTGTTTGGTGTACAGATGACACTAACGATGCAAGGGAAATCATCTATTCCACGAGTACATACATCGACACCGGTCATACTTGGCAACCCTTATGGGGTATTTTGATTTTAGTTTTTAAAATTATATATGAAATCATAAATTATTTAACTTGATTTTTAAATTTATAATTGAATCACATATATGTTTCAAATATTTATGTTGGTTTAGGTGAGTCAATTGGCATCCACATCGATTCCTCCTGAGGGATTTTCAAGTACTCCTCCACTATCAAGTGTCATAGATCAGGGGCAGGTACATTCATATTTTAAATTTGTTTAAAGTTTACATTATTATAGTTACAATTTTATGAGTTTTGAATTCACTAGATATATGAAACGCATGCATGTACACTTGTAAATATTATAAGCGTTAAATGTCTATGTACATGTATGTCTAGGTTGATACCATACAAGAATGGCATTGGGAAAACATTTACGTTGCGCTACTGTGAGGCCACACCGATTTCCAAAAAGTTGTTTACAAAACTTTCTACACAAATGTGCAAATTCATATATATATATATATATATATATATATATATATATATATATATATATATATATATATATATATTAACCTAATTCAATTGTACATGCTTTAATTTTGATCTTGCAGGACTTTGTTAGTGCAACTTTCAGCCCTGACCCAGACATAGTTACACCACTAGGAGGACATGTAGAGCAAGTTCCAGATCAAATGGTAATTTAATTTTTTTATTATATTTAAAGTCAACTATTATATTTAAAGTCAATTTTAAATTTTAAATTGAATATATACATAATATGAGATTTTTACATTTTCTTTTTCTTTTATAGCATGAGACACATCTTGTAGTTGAGCATGTACAGACAGGTCCTAGAGAAGAGCCTAGTGCACAACCTCAGAATACGGTACAATTAAAATATGATAAATTATAAATTAAATTGAATTAAAAAAATAATAATTGTCGAGTTGTACATCTAATTTTGAATTTCTTTGTCTTGTTTATGTAGATTGATTTAGAGAATTTAGAGGTTGCTTCAGGTGCACCAGAGCATCTAGATGTAGATATGATGATAATTTAATTTTATGATGGATTATAAATTAAATTGTCATTAAATCATTTTTTATTGTCTTACATCTAATTTCATCTTTCTCTTATACAGAGTGTTTTAGGTCATCCACATAGTCTGCATGGTGTGAAGAGGTCTCTTGATTATAGAGACAGTACATGACCTAGAAACATGTGATTTTATGTGTTATATTTGTTTATTTCATGGACTATATTTCTTGTTTCGCGTACTGCTGGACTTATTTCATGTGCTTAATATATTGGTTTCATGCACTTAATATACAGCATAAATTGTGGACTTATTATTGTTTGAAATTTTTATTTACACATGTACATTTATGCATTTTATGTTCACAATCAAGACATTAATATAGGACATTAATGTGAAATTTAGTGATCTCATACATGGATTAATATAGGACATTTTAATATTTATACTTTTCAAATTTAGTGATTTCATACATGATATACATGATATGTACATTCAATAAATAGCGATAATTACCCAATGAACTTATTCAATTCATGTCAATCAATAATTAGTCAATAAATCATAATTTACAAACAAAAGCAATTTGTTTATATACCGTAAAGGATAAAATTTAAGAAATAAACAATACCATAGAAGATTAGAGAATAAAAGCATTAATAAATACTATAAATAATAGTTCATCTAACACTAATTTATGTTGTCAAAACAAATAATGACGCCTTAAGGGGGGTGTCTAAAGGCTGTAATAGAACGCTCTTATGGGATGTTGTGGGTGTTAATTAAGGGATGTCTTAAGGGTCTTAAGGGGATGTCTAAAGGGGTCATAATAGAACGTGTTAATTAAGGGGATCTCTTAAGGGGATGTCTAAAAGGGTCATAATAAGAGCGTCTTAAGGGGATGTCTTAAGGGGTCTTAAGGGGGTGTCTTAAGGGGATGTATTAAGGGGTCATAATACATCTTAAGGATATAATTGATTTAACAATAATGTATGCATGATATTTAGTGATTATACACATAAACATAAAGTTTCAAAGTAGGAAAACATGCACATTTAAGAAACAAAATATATAGAATATTGATTTGATACATAGAAGTACATAGAGTATGTTTAATTTTGTAAGTATGTATGTACATATATGTCATCTAAAAACAATGTTTACAAAATTTGGATATGCCATCTCAAGAACATCTCAAAATCATGGCTAGAATGTAGTAGGTCTTCACACCACCTGATATCAAAAGGGTACAAGGAATATCAATGAAATCATCAAAACATACATATTTTAATTTATATAAAACTATCTATATGTGTAGAACTCAAGTACCTGCATTTAAAAGTATTCCACACATGTGTTTGTAGGTTGAATCGAGGCATCCTCTCCTTTTTGTTTCAAGTGGCAAAGTCAATGCAATGATGGCTTTAGGATACAAAACATGACAATAAATCAATTTTAACTATTAATGTGCAAGCAATATCAATATGTAATCAAAATATGTATTTAAATATAATTTAACTAATAATTACATGTTTTTACCAAGTATTCCATGTTGTCTAGGTTGAATCCGCATGGACTAGATCCTTTCTGTGATTATGCCTTAAGGATGTATAAAAGGACAATTTAAATCAATTTCAACTAAATAACACACTTGACCAATGTCAAAACATGTATTTAATGTATTTAAAAGGACAAAATAAAACTAAAACTATATTTACTTGTATTTACTTATTCCATTGTACCATCTGCATCCTCTCTTTTTTGCAATGCATCTATGATTTCCTCATGCTCTTCCATAGAAATTGACCATAGAAATTTTTTTGAAGGTCTTCCATGATACCGCTCTAGTTTTATATTTGTTGCCACCACCAAATGTGAATAATGCATAATATTTTTATGTGTTTCATAGTCTTTGAATGCAGGTAGACCATTCTTTCTTCTCAAGTATTTTTCGTAGCCAAGTCCCAACAACCACCACCAATCCTATTGGAAAACATGTTCAAAAAGCATCACCAAATAAGTTCTCAAAATTTTCTTAAGGGGATCAAAGACTTGTTCTAAAAAATTGCTTAAGGGGATCTAAAACTTGTTATCAAATTTTGCTTAAGGAGGTGTCTTAAGGGGATCACCGTACCTATTGGATAATGAAATCCATCATCATCTTCTCAAGGTGTTATCAACTTATATTTAGTTTCCACACAATGAGCCAACCAATATTTGGTTTGCTCTTCATTCCCCTTAGGTGCAATAACAGCATACACATGTCCTGCCAACAAAATTCGATTTAATAACTTGTGCATATCCATATAAATAATTTAGTATTACAAAATAACTTAATAAAATGAAATAAAATGAAATAAATTGAATTAAAATTACCTTCTTGTACAAGGTCTGAAACATGGTCATAATCTTTAGATGCAAACAATTGATCATTTTCTTCAATAGTTCTTTCATATTGATTATGTGCTTCTGTAGGTGTCAACGATCTTTGCTCCCACTGTTCAACCCATTATGTATTTTTACAAGCTTCCCAATCTCCTGAGATAAAAAAATGGAAAAAACATGCAAGCTCCCTTGTCCAAATAGTCCATGTTTCTTTGTCGCCTCCTAAATGAATGCCGTGTAGATCCACTAATTGTCTCACAATCAACTCTAGATACAATGTTATAACTTCTTCCACCAACCAAAAGAATCGATGAACTGTAGAGTAATCACTCGAACCAGGTGCAGATAATCTTCTATTACACCAATCCACAATCTCATGTGCATTTTTAAATTTTACTGAATCCTCGAATTTTAATTATTCTCTAGCAAGAATTCTTTTGACACATGCAACAACTCCATCATGTTCTCCTTTACCATGCCCAGCTTCAAAAAAACTCCATATATGCTGGAAATTAAGTTCCTTGTGAACCCTACTTAACCAATAGAACATTCTAGCATTTTTGAACTACCCCGTACAATTATCTGACCATATGAGGTTTTCTTTCATATGGATTCCTCTTTCTCTTAAATTTCCATAAAATATACTAAAACAATATTGAACAAACTTTGATGAGTGTAACCGATTGTCACTCAAATAAAAATGATACTCCCTCAAAACTTTTCTATCATCCTCAGTGCTATCATCTGCATGTCTATAAAAAATATGGACAAATATAGCTACTTGCATTGAATTATAATATTGAGATTGAATTTCCTCTTGCGGAGCGAGAGTATAATTCTCCGCAAAATCAACCACTAAAAGTATAGTACCAATTGGAAATGTGTTTCTACATGTGTGAAATTGGCCATCAAGACATCGAGCATGTTCAGAGTGCATAACATATTTTGGTACAATTTTATTATTAAATTCACTCATAAATGCATGCACACTAGCTTTTTTTGTAACTAAATCACAACGCTTTCCTATTTTTCCATATTTTAAAGAATAGTGAACATTCCTAAATCTTTTGACATCTACTAATTGTTGTCCAAAATCATGATCAACACTTTCATGCAAGCAAATTCTTAAAAATGAAAGATTTCCATAGTTAATGCATTGTCCAAAATACCAAGAACTTAAATAAAAATAATAATTTATCATTAGTTTTTGCACAAAACAAACACGAAATAAACTCTCTTATTGCTTGGTGGCATATCAATACCACAATCCTATATAATCATATTAGAATGCAAGGTACAACGTATATATCGAAAAACATCATAAAAATAACAAAATTGAACATGTATTTTACAACAACAAGATATTCGTTGCTTATTAATTTTACATACCGAGGGGTTTACATTTTTTCAAAGACCTTTGACTTATTTTAATATTACCCGGTAACCTTTGAATCGCTACAAATTTTTCTATAAAATTCAGTTTGTGTTGTATCTAATAGGTGTTTTGGGTGAGGATCACAAACTTTGGACCCCACCCTTAATTTTAAAACATCTCTAGCATTAGATGAAACCCTAGTATTATCATGCCAAAAATTTTCGATCAAAGATTTAATTCCAACACTCAATTTTATATCAGACCTTGGTAGTCGTCCACTGAAACTCCAACATTGATTGATAGGATCATTTTCTATACTTTCTCTTCTTTTTGCTGCTCTTAGTAATGTTTTAGGATGCATTTTCAAAACTTCACTAATATTGCTTACCATTCTTTTATTCAAAGTTGTTTTATTAACTATAGTAGTAGTTATAGCTCTTTTTGTTGTGTTTTTATCTTTAGATTGACTATTTTTCCCAATAGATTGAATGGCACTAGCAACAGTAGACATAGCATGTTTTAATGATTTATCTTTTCTTTTGGTTTAACATAAAGCCTAACCTTTCATTACTTTCCTCATTTTTGCATTCTCATCAATTGCATCATTAGTTGGCATTGAAATGCAATTTTTTTGCGATAAAAGAATTTGGTGTATATTCTATTCGCATGTGTTCTTATTTGCCTCCAAGAAATTTGATCAGGAAGATTATTGAAAACACCACTTCCAATTTTAAAAAAAGTATTTTCATTAAATTCAACATCACATTCTAGATTTTCATCTTCATTTCATCTTCATCTTCATTTACATTTTTTCATTTACATTTCATCTTCATTTCATCAACAAAAGCAGGTTTCATTTTCATTTTCATCAACAAAAGCGGTTTTCATTTTTTCATTTCATCTTCATTTCATCAACAAGCGGTTTTCATTTTTCATTTTCGTTTTCATTTAGATCAACAAAATGGTTTTCATTTTCATTTTTCATTTTCATTTCATCCCGATAAAATGGTTTTCATTTCATTTTCATCTTCATTTCATCAACAAAGCGGTTTTCATTTTCATTTTCATTTTTCATCAAAAATCTGGGTTTTGTTTTCATTTTCAAGAAAATGATCATTTTGATTTTCATTTGCAACAAAAAGATTATTTTTTTTGTTTTCAACAAATTCTATAAAAGTTTCATCTCTCTGAATATAGTCAATATCAACATCGTAAGTCGGCATCATGCAAACTTCTACATACAAATTTACCATTTCACTAACATGTGGTTGAAGGCGTACCTAGATTTATTGCATATTGACATTCTCCATAGCATTCAAGAGGATTTGAAGACAGGTAGGACTTGTTTGTATAATCATATTCTTCTCCAAATTGACTCCTTGCAAATTAGCTTCATCTACAACCATGGTATCCTCAATGTTTTCATCTTCAATAGTTGTTGAATTAGTTGCTCACCATCATTCATTGATTTCATTCTCATTCTTCTTTCTCTTTGTCTTTGTCTCTCTTTTTCTCTATTTGCTTCAACTTCTTGAGGAGTCAATGTATTCCTTCTCTTATTACGAGCTTTATCTCCCATAATTATAAAATTCTCAAGCACAAATGAATGTTAATAGTGAAATACTTCAAAATATTCAATCAAAATTGGAAGTTAAATTATACCTATTAGGACAAAATTCTTCCTCTTGTGTTCCTCAAAAAAAGTAGAAAACTACCATAATTCCATTTTAAAAATTGTTTTCTTCATGCCTCCTTTGAAAAATTCAATCCATATTGCAAATTGAAACCTTTTGTTACTCCAAACAAGCACAAAAATAACACAATTTCACTTCAAAAATGGTGTAGATGATGCTCCGTTTGATAAAATCAACTAAAAATCAAGTTCACCACCTGTAAATACAATAACTTATGAAAAATAATTCACTTTTACTACTCTCGGCTGTACATGTGAAGTTGCAGACTTCACAATAATTTTCTACAGTGTACTTAAATAAAATAAACAGGATCTCGTTTATAAAACGGGATCCCGCTTACTATAAAGCGGGATCCCATTTATTAATAAGCGGGATCCCACTCTATAATCAGGATCCCGTTCACCGGCATTGAATGTCGGAGCTGTTGTAAAGGAAACGGGATCCCATTTCCTTTACAACGGCCCGAATATTGCCGAATGAGGAACGAGATCCTGATTATAATATGGGATCCTATTTTTTAAAATTTGATTTTTTTTTTTGTATTGTGGTCGGGTTTTTGCCTAGGTTTTTCTTTCCGGAAAAGCATTGGAAGTCCAAACCTAGGCCTTCAATTTGGTTTGACCTGCAAGTTGAAGGTCCTAACAATGTCAAAGAAAAATACCGACTTTGGACATATGGCTAATGACCTTTTTTGCATAATTTTCTGACGAAATTAAAACCCATTTTAGATGAAACAATGTAGATTCTAAATATGTAATTTTTTTTGCAATTGGATTATTTTTTCTATTTTTCAATTAATTTCTAATAAAATTGGTCCATAAACTTTATAATATCAGGGTTTTTTACTATTTTAATAATTTTTGATAAATATAACATTTTGACAAACGGATTGCATGAGAACAAACTTCAGACAATTATTTTCAATTTAAAAAAAAAAAATCAAAAAATGATAAGTTTAGGTCATCTTATGCATGTCGTACACGACGATTTTTCAAAACAACAAATCTTCCTAATAAAAATTTAACAAAAAAATATTCAATAAAAATTACAAAAAAATATCAAGAACAAGCTTCATTGAGTCATAAAAATTTTCTCAAAGGATTTAGAAAAATACGATAATTTAAGTCAAAATATGGATGTCGTACCGTGCATGGTATGGTAAAAAAAGACTTTTAAACAGTGGTTTTTAGAAATGCCTATTAAAAATCAATTTGTACAATCTGGGTATTGAAATAAATTACATATTTGGAAACTAGACTCTGAGCACTACATTTTATGATTTGTGACTTTTTTAAATATTTCATCTCTAAGTGCTTCAAATTTTAAGGTCAAATGTGTCAAATTCTGAAAATCAGGAAAAACACTTCCACTTTTTGGCCAAAAAGTGGACTCAACTTCTTGCACACACCCTTAACTTGGTCAAAACTTCATGAAATTCATTTTTTCTTTTTTTAATCCTATAGTATACAAAGCATAGAATGTGATGCATATTTTGGATTCAAAAAATGTGATACCGTTTGAAAGCTATATTTTTTTTTCAACCAGCCTATCAATTAGGACTTTAGTCATAATTTGAATAGAAAATGAATAATAATTACTTATTAAATTCAAAGTAAAGCATAATTTATATTGGTGGAAAGTTGAGAATCTCCTTTAAAAACCCTTTTCGTTTTATCAATTTTGGGTAAAAAATTAGTCATCAGCCACATACCCATCATATTGCCACTTTTTGTCCCAACATGATCCTGCACATACCTTGTTGCCTATTAAATGCTTTTCTTGCAGTAAAATAGGTCATTTTACATCAAGATGTCCTAAAAGTGTTCCTAGATCTAAGCCTAACAAGTCTAGATTCCAAAAGAAATGTTACTATGTTGAAGGAGTGACTGATGATGAGTCTGATAAAGATAATGGAAATGAAGATGAATGGGCTTTCATTGCTACCATTGAAAATAGTCATGTGGCTACTAAATCTGCTAAAGTTGAGAAAGCTCTTGTAGCCTGAATTGAAGATAAGGATGAGTGGATTATTGGCAGTGGATGCTCACATCATATGACTGGTGACAAAAGAAAATTTGTAAGTCTAGAAAATTATGACGACGGGGTTGTAAGATTTGGAGATAACAATGCTGGTGTGATTCGTGGAAGAGGATCTATTTTTCTTGGTGGTAAGCACAACACTAATGATATTATTTATGTTGAAGGGTTAAAGCAAAACTTATTAAGTGTTGGACAGATGGTGGACAAGGGTTATGATCTTCAGTTCAAAGATGGAAGATGCAAGATACTTGGAATCTCTAGAAAGATAATTGCTTCAGGTAAAAAGACAGAGGGTAATATTTTTCACCTGAATACTGCTAGTGAAAGTTGTTTAATTGCTTAAGTAGATGAAAGTTGGTTATGGAATAGGAGGCTATCTCATGTGAATTTTGATAACATTGTCAAAGTAAGTTACACTCAAGAAATAAGAGATCTACCTAAGCTAGTGAAGCCTGCTAACACAATCTGCAAGGAATGTCAGATAGGAAAATATACTAGAGTCTCCTTTCGGAGCAGACAACATCATACAAATGGTTTGTTGGAGCTGGTGCATACTGATCTCTGTGGTCCCTCCAGATTCATAAGTCTTCTTGGTGAAAGGTACTTTATGTTGCTTATTGATGATTATTCTAGGATGACATGGGTAGCTTTCTTAAGAGAAAAGTGTGAAGCATTAGAAAATTTCAAAAGTTTCAAATCTATGGCAGAGAATGAGAAAGGTCTGAAAATAAAATGCTTAAGGACAGATAGAGGTGGTGAATTCACCTCCAGGGAGTTTAATTACTTTTGTGAAGAGCATGGGATCATAAGACAGTTATCTGCCCCTCGAACCCCACAACAGAATGGAGTTACAGAGATAAAGAACATAATAGTTCTAGATGTTGCTAGAAAAATGATGATAGAAGGAAATGTCCTTCAAATATATTGGAGTGAAGCTGTAAGTACTGTTGTGTACACTTTGAACCAGGTAAATTTCAATGGTAATTTTGGTAAGACTCCTTTTGAGCTATGGTTTGGCTATAAGCCTACTGTTAAGTATTTCAAGATCTTTGGAAGTAAATGCTATATTAAGAGAGATGAGGATATAGGAAAGTTTTATGCAAGAAGTGATGAAGGAATCTTTCTAGGCTACTCTACCAAAAGTAAGGCCTACCAGTGCTATAACAGACGACTGAGAAAGATGGATGAGAGTGCAAATGTCAAAGTTGATGAGGACTCTGCTAGATCATCTAGATATTGTAGATATGATTCAGATGAAGACAATACAAATCAAGGGAAGAATGCACAGACATAGAATCAACTTTAGATCGCGCCATATGTTCTAGTAAAACAACCTCAATTTGTTTTGGTAAATCAAGTTAGGAAGGAGAGACAAGTACAAGTGTAGAAGAGAGAACAATAGAACTAGAAGCTCAAGAGAGTCCTAAAGTTCCAAGGTATGTAAAGATAAACCATTCCAAAAATAAAATCATAGGAGATAAGAGCAAAGGTGTACAAACTAGAAGGAAGATAGCAGAAGAGTATTTCCTGATTTCCAAGATTGAACCTAAAGATGTCAATGAAGCCTGCAATGATGAACACTGGAGGAAGCTATGAAAGAAGAACTTATGCAGATTGAGAAGAATGATACATGGACACTTGTTCCCAAACCTAAAGATAAAAATGTGATTGGTACTAAATGGGTCTTTTAGAATAATCTGAATGAACAAGGTGAAGTGGTCCAGAATAAAGCAAGACTGGTATGTAAAGGGTATTCACAAATGGGAGGTATTGATTTTGAATAAATATTTTCCCTTGTTGCCAGAATTGAAGCTGTTAGATTATTTCTTGATTATGTTGCATATAAGAACTATAAAGTCTATCAAATGGATGTGAAGTCAGCCTTTCTGAATGGAGAAATAGAAGAATAAGTTTATATTGAACAACAAGATGGATTTCAACTAACTGATAAGGAAGACATGGTTTGTTGATTGAAGAAAGCTCTATATGGACTTTAGCAAGCCCCTAGAGCCTGGTATGCTAGATTGGACAAATACTTATTGAATCTTGGATTCAATTAAGGTATTGTTGATAGCAAGTTATATTTCAAGTTGGATCATGACAAAGAGTTAATTATTGAGGTCTTTATTGATGACATTATTTTTGGAGGAGATGATAATCTGTGTATGAAGTTTGTTGATGAAATGAAGAGTGAATTTGAGATGAGTATGATTGGAGAGATGAAGTTCTTTTTGGGACTACAAGTTACTCAGTTAGACAAGGGGATCTTCATATCTCAGTCCAAGTATGTGAGAGAGTTGTTGAAGAAGTTTGGAATGGAAGATACAAAACCTATTGGTACTCCCATGGTAACTGGATGCAAGTTAACACAAAATGATGATTCTCCTAAGGAAAATCAAACAAGATATAGATCAATGATTAGTGGATTGATCTATTTAACTCAGACCAGACTAGATATTATGAATGTTGTATGTATGGTTGCTAGATTTCAATTTGATCCAAAAGAATCTCATGTGACTGCTATAAAGAGAATCTTCAGATATCTAAAAAAAATAATTGATTTTGGACTTTGGTATCCTAAGGATGATGATCTTACTTTGAGTGCATATACTGATGCAGATTGGGAAGGAGATGTAGATTATAGGAAAAGTACTAGTGGTGGTGCCTTCTTCCTAAGAAAGAAGTTAGTTTCTTGGTTGAGCAAAAAGTAGAATTCCATTTCACTATCTACTGTTGAAGCAGAGTATATTGTTGATGCAAACAACTGTACTCAAGTGATGTGGATGAAACATATGTTGAAAGATATCAGGGTGGTATATGAAGATCCTATCGCCATATATTGTGACAATTCAAGTGCAATATTTTTTTTGAAGAATCTGGTGCTACACTCTAAGACTAAGCATATATCCATCAAGTTTCACTTCTTGAGGGAGAAAGTAAATGAGAAAGAAGTTAGACTGGAGTATGTCCCTACCAAAGAACAGGTTGCAGACATTTTCACTAAGCCATTACTGAAGGATAATTTTGAATATGATCTCAGAGAAATGTTAGGGGTGATTACCCCTCCTGATAAGAACTAAGAGATGCATTTACTTGCATCAATCCATATGCTCCAAAGCTATATTTCTTGATCCAAATTGATGCTTTTGAGATTGTTACTCAGGGGGAGTAGTTAGATGTGTAGATATGTGATTTAGAGCTTGTATGTGGGAAGATAATGCTTATCTTTGCCATTGATTTCAAAGGGGAAGAAGAGTTATGTGAAAAAATGTTGCTTATCTAGGGAGAAGAGCCTTGTGGGGAGAATACCATGTAGAAGAGGTCAAGGAAGAAGAGTCAGAATCTAAGGGGGAGTAAGTGTTGATTGAGAGTTGTGTTGATGGTGTTTTTCACATCATGTGTTGCCATCAATTCCAAAGGGGGAGATTGTTGGATGTTGTGGTTGTGTTGTTGATATGTGGTTGTCATTGATGTCAACACTATTAGCATTATTGTATTGAAGGTTGTATATGTTGAGGATATTTAGAAAATTGTTAAAAGAAGAGTTGCAGGTTGCCAGTGGAACAGTGATGGTCATAAAGGTATTTTGTTTTGTATGTTGAAAATTAGATATTGTGGACTAAAGGGTTTATTGTTAAGAGTATTTAGTTCATCTACCAAAATTTTTAGAGGTTCTCATGAAGACTTGACCGTGCTATGAACAATTGTGTTCTGACAGTGTTTATGTGGTCTTTGTCAATGTTCCTGATTGAAGTTTGTGTAATTCTATTTGTTGTTGATGCCTCTCTATTAGTTCTTGATGTTTTTGGATGTTTCTAGATCATTCTCCATCATTGTTGTACATCTGCATTGATCGATGTGCTCGTGGTCAAAGATTTTTCTTGTGCATGTTCAGGTTTTCATGTTCATGGCCGACATGTTGGTGGTAATGTGTTGCGGATCCTTGGAGATTGAAATTTGAATTTTTGGCACACTCGTGGATATTGTTTTGGGTCACATCATTGTATTGGCCAACGGTGTTTAATTTGCATTGAAAATTTAATTGTTAATCTGGGTCGACATTGTAAATATGTTTTAATTTTTTGGTTGACTAAGTGGTTGATGTAATTCCATAATGAGGATATATATGAGTGATTGGTTGAGAAAATTTAGTGTGTGTGGTGTGAGAGAAGCCAATGATAGTGCAAGTGTGTGATAATTGATCTATTCATTTGATTACAGAGCAGAGTGAGAGTGAAGAGTGAAGGAGTTTTTTTGTGCTTAACTGGAACTGTAATCAGGCTTGTGTAGAAGCTATTTTATCAGTTCATACCCTCCAAATTTAATCCTATTTTGTATTGTTGGGTAGTGATCCCCTATTGTATTTGAGCAGTGAGTTCTAGGCAGTGTGCATGAATGCATGTGCATTCCCCTTACTATTTTCATTATACTTTTAACAAGGTATAATATTGTGGACTAACATCCATCGTGGTTTTTCCCCTAACAAGGTTTCCAAATAACAAAAAAAATTGGTGTTCTTTATGTTTCTAATGTGTTGATTGCTTGTGGTTTTTTGTTCATTCATCAGATTTGAGATTAAAGTTAAGTAAATATTGAAAATTTTAATATTTTGTGACAACTGATTCACCCCCCCTCTCAATTGTTTTTCCTTGTTTTGCCAACACAGATTTGGTCACATTGCAATATTTTGCAAGAAAAAAAACATGGATAGAAGAGGTCTGGTAGACAAAGGAAAAATTTCACAAAAAAATGATAAAGGAAAATGGAAAATTACTATGGTAGAGATAAGAGATCAGATGAAGAAAACATGGGTAAGGAATATTGAATCTGATGAAGAAAATAAGCCCATACCGAAAGTAGGTTTCGGTAATTCCTCTGGAAATTGATCTCAGGCCATTGGCCTAGGGGGATTTTTTCAAGAAAATCATGTCCCCCTATCAGTAGTTGGCACTAGAATGCAGTAAGTTGTTAGTAGTTGTGCTAGTGGTTTACAATTGTATCGGTGGTAATTTATGTAGAAATTTGAGCAGTACAAGGTCTGCAAATGGATTTTTCTTTTTGTTGTTTGAGAAAGAAAAGTATCTAGAACACCTAGGGAAAAATATTTAATGTGATAAAGAGGTTAGGTGTGTGAGTTATAAAAGGGTATTTGGAACCCTCATTTGTCACCGTGCATTGAAGAAAAACAAAAGGAGAGCCTCTGCAATAGAATTTCGAAGGAGTAAAAACATCTTGGCAATGAATTCATCAGGTATTTTAGTTGCTTACTTAATTTGGTGTTCGGTAGAAAACTTGTTCGATACAAAAGGAAAAATGAAGAAAATCAAAGGAATTGTGAATTCAGATGAATATAGTAGTGAGAAGATTAGGGATGTGAGAAATTTTTTGCTAGCTAATGAATTGAAATGGCTTGAAGGTGAAAAACACAAAAGTTTGGACATTTGGATTGAATTTCCATACTTTGATAACGTGAAAGTCATTAGGTTTATCTTTAATAGATTGAATGATTACATTCTAACTCTGGATAAACCCTATCACATTTTGAAAGAATCGATCAAGAATTTGACTGGTTTATGCAATGTTGAGGATATTCTAAAAAGAAGTCGATTCAGAATAAGGAGCTCAAAACCCTAACTAGAGTAATAAGAGATCAAAGGGCTCTGATAATTTCAACAATCAAGGATCTGATAACAAGGTACATTGTGCATGGAATTTCATACAAAATAGTTTTTAGAAATAGGGAAGGTGCAACTTCGACAGGTGCAATTTATATCTCTCATAAAATGATAATGGAGGATCATGATTTTTATCTGTGTGGATTGCTAAAAGATCAATTGATGGAAAATGTGCAACTAACAAAGGAGGTAGATTACCCCTTCAGGTTTGGTACCTTGGTCATATGTCTTGTGATGTATTTTCTAAGTTGCTTTCCATAGACCAATAATGTTGTATGGAAAGAAAATGAACCGGTTTGTAAACAAATTTTTTAACACTCTAATACTTTGGAAAATTGTGAGCAAGAGTATGTAAATTTCTTTAAAGAATTGCTAGGGAAGTTTGGAGCAATTAGCATTTCTATTCTGGTAAGAGAACTTGAAGTTGGATCTTCTTCCAATGATATGGAGAGGAAGAAGTAAAGAGCACAAGAGATTGTTGATTACACTCCTTTGGAACACAAGACTCCAAAAATTGAAGGAAAAGGTAAAGATCTAGTGATTATGGACATACCAGATGAAGAATCTAACGAGTACACTCCAAGAGAAGAACCTGAATCAGTTGAACTGGATGTAGTTATGGTAGAAGGAAGTGAAGAAGAAGGTGTTTTATCCAAAGCAAAGATACTGCATATTGTTCAAGAGAATGATGGGATGCAGAAAATTGCAGACATATGGTTTGATAGACCCTCTTATGAACAAGACCTGATCGAGAGCACACTAAGCACTTATTTTGGCACAATAACATTGGTTTGGAGAGTTTGCAGAATGTGTTTCCTAAAGAGATTTTTGAGTGCATTAAGGATGCCATAGTCTCTAAGTCTCAGGACAGGAAAGAGGGATAAATAATTCTACATCTAAAGGAGCAGTTCAGGCTATCTCTCACCAAACTAAAAAGGAAAATGAATGTGTTGAGGAAATGCATAAATAAAGCCAATAACATCTACAAATATTGTCTTTTTTGGCCTTATGAAGTTGGGAAATACGAAGATAAGATAAAACAAATTGAATCTGAGCTAAAAAAAATAGGTCAAGATTATAACATGTCTCAGGATCAGGATGGTGTAGTCAAAAAAAGGATTCAAGTGTTGCAATCTAAGCATACAAAAGTTTTGTTCAATAGAAACAACCTTGTGGACACCTTTCAGAAAGTGAAGGATTTAACCGAATGTAGATTGGAGCAGTTGATTGAGGTTCTGAGGAAAGGATAGAAATTAGAAGAGGCAATCACATTTCCAGAATCCCTCATCTAGATTATCAACTGGAAATCAAAGAACAACAACATAATCATAATAATTGGGATTGTAGTAGAATCTTGGAGGATATTTCTTTCAGAAATGAAAGATAAGTACAAGATAAATTTCTGATTCGAGTAGCAATTGTACTTCTTCAAATTTTGATCAAATTTTTGAAAGGGAGAGAGAGTGAAGTGAAAAATATTCTTGTCATTGATGTCAAAGGGAGAGAGAGAGCAGTGAAAAATGCTTTATCATTCTAAGGGGGGGTTGTGTTTTGAAAATAAGTTGTGTTTTGAAATTTTGAACTTTGGGAGCATAATCATATTGGTTCCGACATTTAGTCATTTTTCACTAAGTGTTACCATCAATGCAAAAGGGGGAGATTGTTGGAATATGGCTTCTAGTGTTGTCATTGATGGAAACCTAAGTCATTATTCTAGTCCACAGATCAGAATTTATTCCTATCGGCAGTCAGAGTGAAGAACAAAGTTTTACCAGAAGTAAGAATGAAGAATAGGGTATCCGGTTAGTTTTTCGATCTATATGCTTCACCGGATTTTAATTTTAGGTTGTGGATCTTGGGGAATGTTTTTGAGCATCTATTTGATCTTATTGTTAAGTTTTATGTTGTTGCATTAATTGGTGTATGAGTTAGGAGATCCGACAAGATGATTTTTCTGTTTATTTGCTCATTGTGGCCGACTTGGTGAATATAGCATGTTGTGGATGTATAAGGAGTAATTGTTTAAGTTTTTCTTGTGTTGGACATTTTTTTTTGGGTCCTAGATATGGTTTGGATGACTTATGTAGGTACCCATCAAATATTTAATATGGATAGAGCCGACAATTGGAAAATATCTTCTATTTTGTTGAAGCCAACTTGAAGCGATTGAAATCCTTGATAGTGGATATATATGCAAGCTCGGGTAATTAATTTTTGGTGTGTGAATAGGTGTGGAGAGTAGAGCATATGTGTGTGCAAATATCAAAAAATTAGTTGAGTGAATTTTTCTTGTGTAGAAGAGGATTTTTGTGAAGAGAATTAAGGCAGAGCAGAGCGAAGTGAAGAATCGGATAGAAGGTTGAGAATCCGATCTATGAGCTTCACCGGAACTAATACCAGGCATTTGCAGATGCTACTTTCTCAATTCAACCTTTTTTTGTAATCCATACATTTTGTAAGGTAGTGAGCCTAAATGCATGTGCATTCCCTTTTTCTTCATACTTTTAACATAGTATAAATTGTGGATTAATCTTTGTCGTGGTTTTTCCCCTTATAGGTTTTCCATGTAAAAATCTTGGTGTCATGGTGTTTTTATTTTTTCCTTCATGTGCTTGCATCTTTACTTATGTTGAAATGTTGTAAATGGATTAAGATCTGAAATCAAATTTAAGTATTGTTGAAAACTGATTCACCCCCCCTCTCAGTGTTCCTTGAGTCCAACATTGTAAGTTGATATGTTAATGTTATATCTCATGATTAAGCATTTTTTGCTTCCTTAATGAAGCTTTTTGTTATTTTTTGATCTATGGTGGTTGTTGGTGGCATGATAGTATGAAATAATTTAATGGAAGTGTTTTATGTTCAAGGAACATCCCCATGTGATTCACAGGTTGCTAATTTGTCGCTTTGGTACTACATTGTGTCTTGAGGATTCTTTTTGGGTTATTTGTGGATATCTAACTGACAAGGCTTGTTCCTTTGCTTACGTTGTGTGCTTGGCGGGATATGAAAGAAATATAAGTTGTGTTATGATATATTTTTGTCTTGAGCTATTCGTCTTGGAACATCATCAATTTAATTCAATTGGAAGAATGTTTTTGGGCTGAATAGTCATGTACTTCATGTTTCATCCCACGTTTCCTTGATGTCAACTAAGGTTGATGTGCATCTATGTGTAAATATTTTTTTATCACATTGGAAGAAGTGCTAAGATTTTTTTGGTCCTCTCTATCTTTTGGATAGGACTAGATTAAGTTTTAATGGTAGACTAGTTGATTTCATTGTTTATCCTTTTCGTGGCTAACCTAATTGAAGTTTTGAAGTATTGCAATGGATATAATGCAAGACCATTTTAGATACAATAGGATAGATAAGTGTATAAGTATGATGAAGTTTGTGTGAATTGTATTAAACATCTAGTAGTGATAGTGCTAAAGTGTGTGAAAGGAAAGTTCAATTGTACTATAATGCCACAGTCAATAGAGTGTTGTGCTGGAAATCATTGTAATTCTCTCTAAATCATATTGTATCCTACTCTAAGATAGTGAAACTCAGCAGGTCCCTATATCTTTCTCCTAAAGTCAAGTTTTCTTCAGTTTAGTAAGTCTTTTTTATCTTTCTCTAAGGTAATGAGCCTTCTTATAGGTCTTTTTGGCAGTGAGCCTTATATTATGAGTTAACTCTCACCATAGTTTTTCCCTCATTCAGTTTTCCATGTAAATTTGGTTTTCACCTTATGAATGTGTATGTACTATATTTCTTTCTCATTATTGTTGATCTAGTGAGAAGTAGGATTGCTATATCTTGTATTGCTTAAAGATTTTTTAAGTTGCTAAGGACTCAAACTACTATATCATTCTTTTTTACTATTGTGTTTTAAGGTTTTGATTTGATAAAGAAGGTTGAATTATGCTGAAAGTTTCAAGGTATAGAATAGGCTAATTTTTTTGTGTAGACTAATTCATCCCCCCTCTCAGTCTTTAGGTGTGCTCAACACCCCTCTTAGTAGATAGTTATGTTCCAATAATTGCCACCTATCAAACTGCTTGGTCCAAATTTTCCTAATCCCTCTTAGTAAAAAGAGAATTAAATTTGTGACTATCATAGGGTTCATGGACATGTAAAACCTCCTTAGGAATGAAACTTAAGGACTTTCTCCAAGATCTTATAGATTGAGGATAAATATATTTTGAAGCCCAAAAGTCCCTTAATGAACACTTTGGTATATACAAGCATTTTTTCCCTTAAAATAATGATGGTAAAGCTTTCACATATTAGAATGGAACACCTTATAACTAAAAAAACAATATTTTATTTTATTTTTTCATTGGCCACATTGAACCAAGTCCTTCCCAAGTAGCCACTACTACCATTAAAGCACCTAATTGTGTTGTCACTACCTGATGTGGTCGAATAACTACTCAAAGAGCATCATCCTCCTACCAACCTACAAGCCAATATAATATTCTTGATCACTTGAACAAAACCTCAAGAAAAAATTATATCCTTGAGCTACCAAAAGCATTCACTACGATAAATGACCTTCTTGATAATTCCCTCCATTAATCTCATATCCCTAATGGCATTAATCTAGCTCAATTTCAAGCCATGATAGGATACTTATCATCTTCACAATCCCTCACATTCTCCACCAAGTATATTCCTTCCATCAATCCATCTCACACAATATAATTTACCTTCATGTCTATATCTATAAAACCACAACCAAGCATGTATTAGTAGATGGTGGATCAAGACTTAATCTTTACATATTGAGTCTAATGAAAAATTTGGGATATTCTATTGATGTTGTTGGTCCCTAAAAAAAGATTACCATTAAAGAATATTATGACAATGGGCATGAATCCAAATGCTCTATAAAGCTACCCATCCAAGTTGGACTAGCTATAGTTGAAAATACTTGTCAGATTCTAGGCCTTGATCTCCCATACAATATTCTTCTTGTATGCCAATGGATTCATGCCATGTAATTCATCCCATCCACATTCAATCAATGCATAAAGCTCCTTCACAATAGAAATAAAGTGACTATCCATATCGATACAAATCCATTCCAATATTGTAAATTCTTGCAAATAATGCATGGCCTTTCATAGAATTTTCCTACTAATATTGCATCATCTTCATCCACATACATCAATCCTTCATCACTACCCACCTCTTGCACTATCGTACAGATCAAGGAAAAATTAAAAGACCTTGGAATTAGATAATATGAGATACAATCCTTCAACATCAAGAATCCTAAGTTAGGATATGAACCAACTAATTTTTTTACTGCTAAACCTAATTTTCCTCCCACTAAAGGTGTGGAAGCATCCTTTGACATTAATAGTGGTAAAAAGGATAGTTACAAAGAATCCATCAGAGGCATCTCCAACCTATTCCATTATTCACATATCTTTACCATCTCATCCAACCTATCCACTTCCATCCATCTCCTAGACTTGAATAAACAAGTTTCATCACAAAATAACAAGCCTATAAATCAAAATTTGAAAATAAAAAATCCTTTATCAAATTTAGATCTAAAATCAAAAGAAAGAAAGAAGAGAAAATAAAATTCCTCAAGTCCAAATCAAAATAAAAATCTATTTAACTCTACAAAAATCAAAATCAAAAATAAAATAAAGAAAAATCATAAGTTAGTCTCATATCATAACCCTTCATCTAAAATAACTAGGGACATCTATCAAAGAAAAATATCAAGAAGTGACCTTTTTGATTCAAATTCTTCGTCTTCATCATCTTCACACAACCTATACACTTCACCTATTCCACCCATATCCATAGACCCATCCTCCATCACCCTTAGTAATAGATCTCAACAAACATTTGACAACAACCCCTTGATGTGCTTTAGTTGGAATTTTTTCCTAACTCCTTTATGTGTGTGCATGCAGGCCTTCATAATGCATGCATTAGTGATCATACCTTAGCTCCCTCCATCAGTTGGACAACATATCATCCATCTCCACTAGGATAACATTTGCATCCATCTATCCAATATTGTTAACCATCTATCAAAGAGCTTCCACCTTGATCAAAACATCATCAAGTCTCATTTGTCTAGAAAATTCAAAAAAAGTCCAAAAATCCAACAAAAAATAAAAAATCCAAAAATCCAAAGCAAATAAAAAATACGTAAAGAAAAATAATTTTTCTAAAGGTGAAAACCACTTTGGTGATGCATTTGATAAGTACCATGGTGAAAACCTAGAAATATGTGCCATGTGTAGTAGTGTCATATCGACCATCTCTTAGGATGTCATCTCCCATACTTCACCCCTCATATCTTTTATATCATAATAAAGTATCACTCATCCATCCATCTATAATAAACCTATCATGGCTTGTGTTGATCCATAATTAATATATGTTGCAAGTATGAGTAGATTGGTTTTGTCATTGATGCCAACAAGCTTGTTTTTTCATTGGTGTCAACTATATGAGAACAAAGAATATCATTATTGAGCGATATTGTTGTGTGAGTATGTTGGTGTTATCCATGCTTCGATTCGTTACAGTATGTTGTCATTAGTAAGCTAATGGTGTCAACCTCTATTGTTGCTTTGATAAGCTTTTTTCTATGGTTGAGGAAGTGTTAAAGATGATGAGGATGTGTCTCTGATGCTTCATTTCCAAGTGATTTTTGAAAAAAAATTATAAATAAAGGAAATAATGTGTTGCAGTGTTGTACTAGGTTGCAGGATAGTGTTCTAGTGTTGCTATACATTTATTTTGGGTTGAAGATCTACCTATGCAGTTTGAATATGTTGATCATAAATGTTCAAAGGTGTTATATTCAGAATTTGGTGTGCTAGATTGATGTACAAAAGAAGTTGTGTTCACCAATGTGTGAAAAGTGCATTGTAGAGGTGTCTGGGAGAAATTTATTTGCTCTTTATTTCTCCATAGAGTGGTTTTGGGTCTTTGCATATTTGAAGGTCTTTTCATGGTTTTGGTATCTTTGTTCAATCAAAGTGGTTCGTGCTTTGGAGCTAAAGAATTATGTTTTGTAAGTTATAGTGTATGGAAAATTTGTCTAGATGTATTGGGTGTGTAGATTATTTAAGTTAAAGTTGTTGCACAAAGGATTTTGTTGGATTTCAAGGTGTTTGAGGAATATTCTAGATCATGTTCAAGCATGATGTGTGGTCTATGATTCGTATTTACATTTGAGGAAGCGTGTAGTTCAAGTATTATGGTGTTTACACTACTTGTGAAGGTGCTTAATTGTTTGTGGAAGTGTGGTGTGGCATGTAAGGATTGATTTAGGTCCTAGATAAGCATGTGTATTGTTTTCCTTCATTCCTTTCCACTGTAGGAATGTTTTGGTGCTGACATAATTTGAATTTTCACATGGTTGAGGTACATAGTCGACCTTGGAGAAATTTTTCAAGGTTGAAGACGATGTAAATAAGAGTTGAGTTATTGAAGGATGATTAGATAGATAAGAGAGATGTGAATAATGAAAATTGTAGAATTATAGAGTGCAAATTTGAGAAGTGCAATGTGAACTTTCATGTGTTAGATTACTAGATGCACTGAGTAGAAGGTGTCTACAATTATTTAATCAGGTTGTGAAGGTGTTGGGGATGTTATGGTGGATTCTTTGTTACATTGAGTTAGTTTTCTCTATGTAACATTTCTTCTCTATCTTCTTTTCTATTTTGGTGGCCTGGTGATCCTTTCTTTTTTCGGGAAGTGATCCCTCTAGCAGTGAGCCCTTGTAATCAGTGTTGTTATTACTTATAATATGAGTGAATCCTCATCATGGTTTTTACCATATTTGGTTTTCCACGTAAATTTGGTGTTCTCTTGTGTATGGTGTTGTCGTGTTTTAGTTTTTGTTATTTTCTTTCCATGATAAATCATCATAACATATTTAAGGGTTTACTGAATGAATGTAGATTTGAAAAAGTTAGAAAGTATTTATGAAGGAGATGATAAGGTTAAACAATCTAAGATGAAGAATTTGAATATTACATTTGAGAACCTGTGGATTTCTGAAGATGAAAATATTACAGGCTATATGTAGAGGGTAGATGAAGTGGTTAGTTCCATCAAAGGTCTTGGTGGAAAAGTTAAAGAATCAAAAGTTGTAAAGAAAATTCTCAAAACTCTTCCTAAAGAATATAGTCATAAGTTTCTACTATTGAGGAATTTGCAAATCTAATTTTATATACTAGAGATCAGTTGTATGGCTCCCTAACTTCATTTGAAATGAGAGAATTTGGTACAAATAATGGTGCAAAATTTAAGGGTACTTTTAAGGTTGGAAAATTAGAGAAGACTGAAGAATCAAATTAGGAGGATCTTGATGATTTGGAAGCTAACTTTGTGAGAAGGATGGAAAAGGGTACTTGCAAGTACAAAGTTGAGTTTCCTTTTAAATTTCTCAGTTGTGGAAAGATAGGTCACTATGCTTCAAGATGTCTAAATAGGACTGTGAATGACAAAAAAAGAACAAAGGTAAAATAATTAAGAAAAGCTATTATGTTAGAGAAGTTGTAAGTATTAATGATGATGAATCTGATTATGGAGATGATGATGATGGTGAATGCTTGTTTATGGCTTTAAAATATGAAACCAATTTTGCTAACTCTAGAAGATGTGTGAAGGAAATCCCTCTATATACAAGGGACAAGACAGAAGGTACTTTCTAATCTGCTTTTCATGCTAGAAAGGATAAGAACTATTGGATCATTGATAGTGGATGCTATATCCATATGATTAGTGACAAGAGTAATTTTTTTAGACTTGAAAAGTATGATGGAGGACTTGTTAGATTTGGTGATGATTTAGGTGCTAAGATATGTGGAATAGGTTCAATCATTTTTTATAGAAAACATAATACTCATGAAGTTTACTATGTTAAAGGCTTAAGGAATAACCTCTTGAGTGTTGGAAAAATGTGTAGCTAAGGATATAATCTTATGTTTTAGGATAATGGATGTGAGATTAGAAAAGGGTCCAGAACTATGATTACTATTGGAAGAAGGAAAAATGGAAATGTTTATCAGATTAAGGGTGTTGATGTTCATTTCTTTATGGTTCAGATTAATGAAAGATAGCTATGGCACAAGAGGATGTGTCACATGGGTATGTGCAGGATAATAATGGGCCAAAAAGTGGCAATATGATGGGTATGTGGCTGACGACTTTTTTTTACCCAAAATTGATGAAACGAAAAGGGTTTTTGAAGGATATTTTCAGCTTTCCACCAATATAAATTATGCTTTACTTTGAATTTAATAAGTAATTATTATTCATTTTCTATTTGAATAACGACTAAAGTCCTAATTGATAGGTTGATTGAAAAACATCTATAGCTTTCAAACGGTATCACATTTTTTAAATCCAAAACATGTGTCACATTCTTTGCTTTGCATACTATAGGATTAAAAAAAGAAAAATTGAATTTCATGAATTTTTTACCAAGTTAAGGTGCTCAGACATAAGAGTTTTTATATTTTTTAAAAGTTGTAATAAAAAATTCATACTTAATTATTTACTTGGAAAAAAATTACAAAAAAATATGCATCACATCAAGACATGAGTCCTCTACTTATATCTAAAATATTATAAAAAAATATTATCATTTTATTGTGGTTAGGGTGGTCAGACAAACACCTACTTCTTATTTTTTCCTAAAATTTAAGTACTACTACATTGAAATTTCAAATTTTCACCAAATAGATTTTTAATTTTTAAACAAACCTACTAGTTTAGAAACTACATTCAATTTTCTACAGATTCTATTCTTACATATCTTTGAAATAATATAGATAAATTATTCAAATTTTTACGTCAAGTTGCCTAACTTTGATTTTTCTAAATTTTTTGCCACTTAAGGGCCTATTTTTTCCATGATGATCCTGCACATACCCACATTAATTTTGATAACCTAGTAAGAATTATTTTATTTCAATTTGTGAGATATTTTCCAAAGATTACAAAGCCTATCAATGCTGCCTACAAGGATTTTTAGATTGGAAAGAAAAGAAGAAGTTCCAAAGGTAAAGAAAAATCTACTACTAGATTATTAGAACTAGTGCATATAGATCTTTTTGGTCCTACAAGAGTAAGAAGTCTTCAAGGTGATAGGTATTTCATGCTTTTGATTTATGATTATTCTAGCATGACATGGGTTACTTTTCTCAAAGAAAAGTCGAAATCTTCAGACAAGTTTAAAGCATTTAAATTTATGGTTGAGATTGAAATGGATATGAAAATCAAAATTTTGAGGTCTGAAAAAGATGGAGATTTCAGCTCCAATGAATTTAACATGTATTGTGAGAATCATGACATAAAGAGGCACTTATCTTCCCCAAGAACTCCTTAGCAAAATGGAGTGGTTGAAAGGAAAACTATGATTGTTCAAGAAGCTACAAGGACTATGATGAAAGAAGAAAATCTATCAAAAGTTTATTGGAGAGAAGCAATTCATATTTTTGCTTACATACTTAATAAAGTTCAAGCAAAATAAAATAGCACAAAGACTCCCTATGAGCGATGGTATGGAAGGATTCCTACATTCAAGTACCTCAAGGTGTTTGGAAGAAAATGCTACATTAGAAGACATGAATAAAACTTGGGAAAGTTTGATGCAAGCTCTAATGAAGGCATTTTTATCTGATACTCTACTAAAATAAAAGCCTATAGATGCTACAATGAGAGATTGAGAGAGACTATTGAGAGTGCAAGTATCAAATTTGATGAATATTATCAAAATTTAGTAGTGATAGATGGATATGAATTAGTTGATCCTACCTGCAGAGAAGAAGAAAAATATAAGGAAAAGGAAGTATATATTGAAGACGAAGAATCTTAGGAAAAGACCCCTAGAACCCCTTAGTATGTGTAGAATAATCATTTTGAAGAATAGATCATTGGATACAAAAGAAAAGGTGTATTGACAACAAGGAAAGCTAATAAACAAGAGGTAAATCTATGTTTACTTTCAAAATTTGAACCTAAAACAATAATTGAGGCATTGAAAGATGAACATTGGATAAAGGCTATGAAATAAGAACTATTGCAAATTGAGAAGAATAAAACTTGGGAACTTGTCCCAAGACCTACAAACATAAACATAATTGGAAGTAAATGGGTGTTAAAAAAAAAACTAAATGAGAATGGAGAAGTGGTAAGAAACAAGGAAATACTTGTGTGTAAAGGCTACTCACAAGTTGAAGGAATAGATTTTATGGCAAGAATGGAGGCTATAAAGATGTTTTTGGCTTTTGCAACACATAAGGATTTCAAAGTTTATAAAATGGATGTGAATTATTCTTTCTTGAATGGAGAGTTGGAAGAAGAGGTATACATGGAACAACCAGAAGGATTTCAATTATCAGAAAAATTGGATATGGTCTACAAATTGAGGAAGGAATTATATGGACTAAAGCAAGCTCCGATAGCTTGGTATGCAAGGTTGGACATGTATTTGATACAACAAGGATCTAATAAAGGTACTTAGATAGTAATCTTTACTTTAAAGTTGAAAAAGATCAAATTTTGATTGTGGTTGTATATGTTGATGACATAAATTTTTGGAGGCAATGAAGAACTTATGTGTAAGAAGATTTTAGAAGAGATGCAAAATGAGTTTGAGATGTTTATGTTTGGGGATATGAATTTCTTCCTTAGGTTACACATCAATCAAATAGGTAAAGGCATTTCCATTTCAAAATCAATGTCAAAGAAATGTTGAAGAATTTTGGAATGGAAGATTCTAAGTCGATATGCACTCTTATGGTTACCAGTTGCAAACTAAGCAAGAATTATGAATCTCCTAAGGCTAATCGAAGAAAGTATAGATCAATGATTGGTAGATTGTTATATCTAACTACTACTAGACCAAATATCATGCATGCAATTTGTCTTGTGGCTAGATTTCAAGTAGATCCTAGAGAATCACATGTTGCAACAGTAAAAAGGATATTCAAATACATGAAGGGCACTCCACATCATGGCTTATGGTATCTAAAGGATAATAATTTCACTTTGTGTGCTTATACAAATGCAGATTGGGCTAGTTGTGTTGATGATAGGAAAAGTACAAGTGGTGGTGCATTCTTTCTTAGATGCAGATTGGTATCATGGCTAAGAAAGAAACAAGATTTGGTTTCTTTTTCTACTACAAAGGTTGAGTACATTACAACATCTTGCTACACATAGCTATTATGGATGAGGAAAAAAATGAAGGATATTAGAGTGGTGTATGATAAACCTATTTCTATCTTCTATGATAAGACAAGTGCAATCAACATTTTAAAGAATTCAGTAATGCATTCAAGGAAAAAGGATATCTCAATTTAGTATCACTTTTTGAGAGAGAAGGTTATGGAGAATGAAGTAAATCTTGAATATGTTCCTACAAAGGATCAAATTTTAGATATATTCACTAATGCTCTTCCTAAGGATACTTTTGAGTATCTTCGGGAGAAGTTGGGGGTTATTCCCCCTCCTTCTTTGAACTAGATGCACAAGGAGTTGCATCTTTCCAGTGGATTACAATATCCATTCTTTGTTTTGGACTAATGTTGGTGGCTATCTCTTAGGGGGAGTAGGTATTATCTTTGTTGGTTGTTGCAATCAGAAGGGTGTGTGTTGTAATTGAGCAGTAGTAGCTGATTTGGTGTAGTTTGGTGTATGCTCCTAAGGGGGAGTATACTAAGAAGTTGTGATAAGGTTGATTAATGTTAAAGGGGAAACATCAGTGATACAAATATTTTATCCTTTTCCATTGACATCAAAGGGGGAGAATGAGACATGTGAAAAATAAGATAGTTAAGGGGAAGAGAGAAAAAAATCCAGTTGTGAAATGAAGAAAAATAGGTTCACCAAATAGGAATAGAGGAAAATGGGGTTTGATGGACCTATCTTCCACTATTTCATTAGTAATTGAGATCCACACAATGACAGGACTATCAACCTTTAGGTGAGTCAATTCAAAGTGTAAATCTATTGATTTTCTTTTTTTGTAAGGACAAGGATCCTAATTAAACAACACTTTAGGGAGAAAGGTTAAAACTAGAAAACTAACTCCAAAATGCAATCTACAACTTGGATCTTCAAGATTAAACTCAATATTAATGGAACTAGAAATTGAAATGCAGATCAGAGAGAGATAAGATGATGTATACCAGTCACCAAAATTTCAATGCTAAAGTTAACCTAGGACTAATTTTCCTAGGGGTGAATGGGTCCTCACTTAGGTTTTTTCTCTAACTTTCGGGAGCTTTTGCAATAGAACTAAATCTCTCAATTTTCCCAAGTTTCAAGTTTAGAGAGCTAGAAATAAATTTTGTAGTTGAGTTTTTGTGAGATGAAAACTTTTATGAAAACTTTTACAACTTTGAAAAGTTCTCCAATTTTTCTCTTCAAGAGATCTCCAAGATATCTTCCACCTAAATTTGCAAACACATATCAAGAGGGAAAAATGTTTTGTTTTTGGTGAATGGGGGTTTGTCGTTGTCAAACCCTGTTTTGGTAATTAAACCTTCAAATCAAATAATGAAACATGAAGGAATGATGAATGGAAAAATGCAATGTCACAACTCACAAAACCCCTGAATAAACTTTGGAATGTAAATCTACAACTTGCATGAAATGGGTTCAATGGATGTGGATCTTGATATTGAATCTTGATTTGAAAAAATGCCTTGAATGCTTGATAGGATCTTGATACCTACATCACCATATTAGCTCTAATTACATGCATGATGCAAGAAGAATTTGACATGACAATTGGATCTTGATTGCTGCAATAATTCTTCAATGAATTTTCTCTTGAATTTCTCTAATAATGCTCAATTGAATACTCTTAGATTGCTTGAAATTCTTAGATTTTTCTACGTGAAACTTAGTGAAATGGCCTTATATTTATGCATTGTAGTGTAGCTAAATGCATACCCTTGCATTTTCACACTTGTTTGGGCCCACCTTGTTTTGTTTATCCCTATTTATGTCTTAACTGGTCCTATTTTGCATCCACAAGCCTAATAAACTATATCTTTTTCTAGGTGATCCCTACAACCATCAAAGGGTAAATGATGATTTAATGATTCTGGCTATGTGTCCCTGATTTTTTGGTCGATACTAAGATGCCACCTAGGGAATTTTTTTCCCCCAAAGGTCTTGGGACCCTGATTTCAAATGTGCCTTAATTAGGCGCCTTTTTGGAGTTTGTTCCCTGAGTTTCATGCCTTGGGACTAAGACACCACCTAGCGAATCTTAGTCCCCCTTAAGGCATTTTTGGGATTTAATTTCAAATCTTGGAGGGATCTAGCATCCTTTAATTAATGATTTCATATGTCAGCTTGTTGTGGTCTAATTTCAAGATATTAATCATAGATAAGTATAAATACAAGGTTCTTTCAATCATTTTATCTAAACAAGCATTCAATTATTCATTCATAAGGAAATTTTATGAGATCAAGAGCAATTCATCAAGCATTTGGAGCCATCATCAAGATTCAAGCATCATATCAAGGATATTATGGCATCATGTTTGCTATTGTGCTAACAATTGTGATGTAGGGTTTATGATTCAAGCAAGTGTTTCATCCAAGATCAACATCATTCAAGCAAGAGTCAAGAACCACATCCATTATAGCTATTTCAAGCATATTTGTAGCACCTTGGTACAAGGATTTGGTGAGTTGTAAAATTGCATGTTGTGCATTCATCATTTCCCTTCATTATACTATTTCATTTCAAGGTTTAATTACCAACAAGGAGTTTGACCAAGGAAAACCCCCATTCACTAACAATCAACAAGTTTTTCCTCTCTTGCATGTTTGTGTTTGCAGATTTAGGTTGAAGACTTGAAGATCATTTGAAGTGCAAAGTTGAAAAGTTGCACTGGGAAATTGTCATCTTCACAGAAACTCACCTATAGGTCAGATCTAAAAGTTTCATAACCTAAGATCTGAGAAGAAGGAAGTGCAAACATTGAGCCTCAAGATCACTTTCAAAGATTTCAAAATTTCAGATCAAGACTAAGTCGCCATCTAGGACATCTTAGTCCTCCAAGTGGAATTTTTCAAAGATTCTTTTGGATTTTCTTTTGTCAAATTAAGATTTCGTATTTCCCTCGAAAAATAGTAGCGGGACTAAGTCAATAGTAAGGGAATATTAGTCCTCCTTATCATATTTTGATAGTTTTTTTACATTTCCAAAATCCTCATATTCACATTTCCAAACTTCCCAGGTACACATACCCTAGCTTGCTAGTGCTTAATTTCATCATTTGCATTCATTATTTGGCTTGCATTACTAAGTTTTGTGATTTGAATGTTAAAGACTTGTCTTCCAAACTTTTTCTTGGTGGTGAAGCCCTCAAAATCTAAAAGAATCACCCTTCCTAGGCCTTCCTTGATTGAGAATTGACTCACCTTTGAGGTTGATATTCAATCCATTTTGGGATCCTAGAACATTCTTGAATGACCTAAGGAAAATAGTGGTACAACAACACCACTCATTTTTCTTATTGTTCATTTTGGTGAACCTGACATTTTAGAACATTCATTCATTTTTCTAATTTGGAGTCCATTAAAATACTAGATCTAGGTTGCATTCATTCTTGCATTGCATTTTGCATTAGTGAAAGTGCATCTAGGGTTTCTTATATTTGCATTAGTGAAAGTGCATATAGGTTTCTTTTTTTCTTTCTTGCATCATTTTATCTCATTTAAAACCAACAAATTCATTATCAATCATCTTAATTGTATTTAGAAACATTTTTATGGCACTCAAAATTGAAAAAATTGCATTCAACTTTTTATCCAATTTTTTTTCATTAGTTACTTTTTCTTGCATTCATTTATCTAGCTTTATATTTCTAAACATTAGGTCCCTAACTAGGCAACTTGGGAACACTGTAAACAATCTAGATTTTGTTGTTTTCTAAAAAAAACTTTGAATGGGACTAAAATTCCTTTCCTGTTGTCTTAGTTCTTCTTTTGGTTTTTTGCTCAGAACCTTGTGTGTGTTGTTTTCTTTTTGTTCCAGTCCCTGGAACCTCATAATTCCTCCAGTGGGACCAAGACGCCCTTACTAGAATCTTAGTCCCTATTGACTTTGACTTTCTAGTTCTCAAGACTTGAAATTACTTCTCTATGCTTATGTTTGCTACTTTTAGTTTTATTTTATAGTTTGCAGAGTTCCTATTATTTCAATTTATTTCATTTCAAGTGTAATTGTAATCATAGATTTGTATTCATTACACTTTCTTTGGTTTATCCCTTGCATGAGTTGTACTACTTGGTGTCCTACTCTCAATACTATGGTGAGATAAAGTACAAGACTCATGGCATCCTGTGATAAAACATTCGTTGTGGATCTTGGGTTATCTAGCTCTCTTACTCCTAGTATTGGTAATAGTTCACTAGATATGGATTGTACCTTTGATACCCCTTTTGCTATGCCTACCTTACCTGCAAGTGCTATGCCAAATTTTCAAACAATGGTTGATCATATCCCTCAAGAAAACATAATGAAAATGCATGAAGACTTAGCCCATTTACAAGATAGTGTGAGTACTAAAAACATTTCCAACACTAGGTTATACCTGTCATAGATAGTCTTCACCGCATGATGGAAAGTGATGAAGGACTGGAAGTTGTCCGTAACATAGCTCAAATCTTTGGAAAACACCTTCCTTCCACCTCCAATGGTGTTCAAGCTTCAAACAATGTGCAAAGCCAGGGAGGAAATCAGACTCCTCCCCATTCAACCGTAACCTCTATTCCTACTTATACCAATCCTCAAGTGACCACAACAATGCAACCAACTAGTAATATCTTTCCTACCTCACACATTTCCATTAATGCCCCTTATACCTATGTGACATCTAACCTTATATCTCCTCCTGTAAGCAATCCATTCACTTGTCCTCCCAACACATACACACCACCGCCATATTCACCTCCATCTCAAACCATAAGCAATGACCTTATCATTAACCACCTTTTACAAAGAATTTCATCCATTCAACATTAAGTTTCCACCATAAATCAAAATCAAAATGGTCCACCTCATACTATGTCAAAAGTAACCCATTATCCTTAGAGATATTGAGAACTCCAGTGCCACAAGGTATATAGATCCCTAGATTTGAGAAATATGGAGGAAAGGGAGATCCTACTAACCATGTTAAAATGACTTTACTGTTTTGTGTAGTGACTTTATCCTTGAGGAAAAAATTTTGGCTAAGATTTTTGCCTGATTCTTAAAATATGTTGCCTTGGATTGGTTTTTTGCATTATCGAATAACTTAGTTCATTCATTTAAAGAACTTGTTGAATCCTTTATTAACCATTTCCAAGTGCATATGGTTCCTAAAATGACATTAGTTGATTTGATGAGATGTAAACAAAATGACAGTGAAAAAGTCATTGACTTTATTTCACGTTACCAATCACTTTATTACCAAATCAGTGTGAAGATTCTTGATTCTCACCTTCAAAATATATTCATAGAAAATTTTCAGAGTAAGATACAAGACAATATTACCATGATGAAACTCCCTTCCTTCATGCACTTATGCACTACCCTTTGAGATTATTGAAATTTTGAAGGTAGTTATGAGCCAAAAACCACCTCTACTCATCCTGAAAAGTCTGAACCTTCAAACCAAAACACCTACCAACCTTTCAAAATCCAAAATAAAAGTTTCCTTCAACTAAATTCCACCTCCCAATATACTCAACAAGTTAATACCCAAGTAGCTGCTATAAAGAAGAGTAATCCTTATATCTTTGGGGATTCGTAAAGACAATTTACTCCCTTACTCAACACACTTCACAATATCATGACTTAGCTATTAAACAAGAACATGCTTACCTTACCTCTGGTTTGACCTCTCAACCCTAGGAATCCATTACCTCTGAGATTTAGACACAATTCCTATTGTGCTTATCACCAACAAAAAGGACATGATACAGAACATTGCAAGCATCTTAAACATCTTGTGCAAGACCTCATTGATTCTAATCATACCCAAATTGGAGGTGTGAATGAAAGAGGTAATAAATTTGTAGCTCCTCCTAATCAAAACTTGCAAATCTTTACCAATCCCATTCATAACCATAATATTTCATTTGTTAACGCTAGTGAAACTAAGCCCGATGTGATGAGCATTGACACAGATAATGAGAACACAAAAAAATTACTATGGATGATGATGAACAAAATCCTATGGATACTAATGACCAAATTCCTATTAGTACAATGATGAGAGTGGCTGACATCGAGCCTCGCAAAAAAAAACCAAAATTCCTACTGACATTAGTTTCTCTTTAGAAGAAACAATCAAACATGCACTTGAAGGTCCTCTTTACATAGCTAGTAGAATCAATAATAGGCCCACTCCTAGGATTTTAATTGATCCCGTATGTGGAGAGAATGTGATCACAAAAGAACTCTTATATGTGCATGAACTTACTCAATATGGATATGACAAACCGAAAGCATGGATTAAAACGCATGATGGTTTTGCTCGTGCTAAAATGGGCTCAATCACACTCTCTTTACAAGCAGGACCAAAGAAACCAAACATATCATTCTCCATCATCTCTAATTTAGATCAATTTCATGTGAAGTTAGGCTACAAGTTGCTTTCCTCCATGAATTAGGTCCCATTCATTGTCCATAAGTGCTTAAATTTTCCAGTCGGCGATGAAATATTCACTATGAACCATAGTGGCTTTAGACCTCTGTCTTCTCGTGGAATTTTTTCCTTAGACTATTTTTGGCTTGAGCCCATGGATCCTATAAGACCCTGTGAGGACTTCCTTTTCCTATCCTACCAAAATTTCAAATCAAAATGCATAGCCAAGTTATCCCTTGAAAAAATTTCTCCACCTATGATTGAACCTTCACCCCTTGAAGAAAACATCATTCCGACTAACCAAGACCCGTCCATAAAAAATCCCTTGCCTATTTCCTACAAAATGCTAAGATAGAACCAAACAAGTCATAATCCACCTCCTAAACAAATTTATAAATCCAAAGAGAAAGTGGTTGAACAACCTCCCATGGTTTCTTCCATTCTTCCCTCACAAGAAGAAAAGGAACCTATGGTTGACAAACATGCTCCTACACAAATGCAACTTGAAAACCGTAATTAAAAGAAACAAAAATGCTAGAGAGCATAGGCATAGATGTTGTGCTATTGCTCGAAAGATGAACACAAAGAACAACATAGAAAATCAAAATTCCAACTTGACAAAAGAAATAAACGATGAGCCTTCACCCTTACTAGAACCAACAAATCATATGTCTCCAACACAACAAGGACCAACACATTCTATGGATATTATTATTTTTCCTCCTATTGCGGTTAACTTGGATGATGATGAATAAATTACTAAGATTGGTGAGGAAGTGCATAATGAGTTAAATTTTTTATTTTCCTCTTCCACAAGCTTAAATGATAACAACTGTGATGATCCTCCTAAATCGAGTGACGCATCATGTGTTGAACCTGGTGACTCTCCTAGTACAACACTGGATGTTGTCCCTCTCACTAGTGATCTACATTCCACATATATTGAACAAGATTGGGATGCGGATGACTTGTTGGATGGTTGACTCGCATTTTCTTTACTAGTCTTTTTTCTTTATTTTTTTGCTTTGTTTTTTGTTGATTACATGTGTGTAATGTGATCCCCCATGATTTTCTATTTGATGTTTCCTCTCTATGTGCATTCCTTTATTTGTACCTTCATTCTTCTATATGCCGTAAGCTTTTCACCTTTTCTTTGGTCTTTACTTTTCATTTTCATTATCTTTTATTTTCCTTTCATTTTTGTCTTGTGTTCTCCTTTTGTGGATCATGATGCAAGGCATTGAGACACCTTATGTCTCTTCCATGTTGACCCAAAATATTTTTCATTATCTTTTCTTTTCCTTTCATTTTTGTCTTGTGTTTTCCTTTTGGGGATGACACAAGGTGTCAAGACACCCTATGTCTCTTCCATGCTGACCCAAAATATTTTTCATTATCTTTTCTTTTTCTTTCATTTTTGTCTTGTGTTTTCCTTTTGGGGATGATGCAAGGCATCAAGACACCATATGTTTGTTCCATGTTGAACCAAAAGTTTTTTCATTTTGTTTTTGCTCTCTTTGTATCATTCTTCTAGTTCTATGTGTATTTGGGAATGATGATAGTTCTGAACTCTCTAATATCATTGTAGCAAAGATAGATACTAACTTTGAATCCATGGATCCCTTATGTGTTTCTGGGGGGAAACCCTCTTTTGCTTTTACATGTTTTGGCTACTTTAAAGTAATTTCTCATAGCATGGCGTTTAGAAATTTCTTTAAAGTGGGGGCATACATTGGCTTTATTTTGGCATGATTTCATTTGTAGTATTTTGCATGTTCCTTGATGTGATTTTCTTCATGTTATGTATTTTTCTCTTTGCGGTGACACTGGGGGTAATGTCATTCAAGAGCTTGATCTATCTCAACATATTACATTCCTCTTAGTGGTGATGTGACGCACTGCATTCCCTAAGTTGTGAATCTTTTATCCTTTGATTGGTCCTCTCTTGGAGACATTAGGAATGATGTCCCCTGAGATTAAAACCTCACATGAACTAAGCAAAATCCCTTCGAACATCCCTTTTTCCTATTTCATTTTTCCTTTTTGTACCTTATTAAATTCATGGAGGTATGGCTTTGATATGGTCCCCTGGGGCTCACCTAGTGAACAACTAGCTTCACTAGCCCTTGTGAGCATACATTTTTCCTTTTTTCTTTATCATAGACATGGGGGTATGACATTGATATGGAACCCCTAAGGCTCACCTAGTGAACAACTAGCTTCACTAGCCCTTGTGAGCATGCATTTTTCCTTTTTGTACCTTGTTAAAGTCATGGAGGTATGGCCTAGATATGGTCCCCTGGGGCTCACCTAGTGAACAACTAGCTTCACTAGCCCTTGTGAGCATCCATTTTTTTTCCTTTTGTATTTACCATAGTCATGGGGGTAGGACTTTGATATGGACCTCTTGGGGCTCATCTAGTGGACAACTAGTTTCACTAGCCCTTGTGAGCATGCATTTTGTTTGCATAGTAGACAATGTGTTCCACTTGTAAACCTTTTTTGGAAAAAAAACCTAGACCTGGTCGATAGTGTGTTGGATGACCAAAAAAATCTTGATATATTGCATTTTTTATTTTCCTTTTTATGGGTAAGTGCACCAAGATGGTTCCCAAAAAGGGGGCTTAAGTGGCCACTTTTTTTCTAAAATTAGGAAATGTTGACCTTGGACGTGAAATTGAGGATAGTTACACTCAAAATTTTGAGATGGAACAAAAACAAGGATCGAAGTGCTCCGAGTCCAATTTCTAAAATACTAATTTATTTTGAAAATGGTTGAGATTAAGGGGTTCAAAAGAGGGATGTACACAAATTGGTGTTGTTTTTGTTAGAAAAACATAACATAGCAACTCTTGTACGACCTGAGCATGGTGAATTTTTTTTTAGTATTTTAAAAATCGCTACACTAAGAAGTTAGCTAACAACATCTAGTTGATGCACAATTTTTCTAATAATTTTTAAATGAATATTTGATTTTTTACTAATTTTCTAATTGGGCACTTCCTAAAACGCAGAATTTTGGTCATGCTCCCCCTACAAATTTTGGAAAGTAATAGATTTAAAAATATATATATTTTTTAAAATTTGTAGAATGAAGTCTAGTTTCTAAAAATGTAATTTATTTGTGTGTGGTCAAAAATAATATGCGTAAATGAATTGAAATAAAATACTATTTAAGCACACCGATAAGACATTGTATCAAAACAGAACGAAAGAAGTAAGTAAATGCAAACTCAGTATTCTGCTTTGATTGTTGTCCTATCATCCTCTATCTTTACTGTTTTTGTCGATTCCAGCTTTTGTTCTCAGATTGTAGGCTAGGCTCAACAAACTGTCTTTCTAAAGAACGAGATTCAAAGATGATGCATGATGCAAGGTTAAGCTACGATATGGAATAAGACTAATATGCTTGAAATAACCATGATGCTATGATAAATGAGACACTAAATGAATTAAATGCATGTACTCTAATTAATTGCCTATTATCAATGCTTGGATTCACACAGGTATTTATAGAGTTTTTCTAATGATTTTGATTGGCTGTCTTGATTAACGGTTGTGATAATTCCTGGCAGATCGAATGGCTGAAGAAGGATGAAATTGAAGAGAAAATAGAAGAAACCTAAAAACAAGATTTTTCTATTTTTATGAAAGAGGAAAAGATAAGAAGATAAGAAATCATCTTTCTTTAAAAGAATAAAAGAAAGATTTAAAAGCTGATAAATAATGAATTAAAAATTCAATTATTTATTTGTGGATGAAATTCAACTTTTTCTTAATTAAATGAAATATTTAATTAAGCTTTTAAAGCAGAAGAAAGTTTGTGATAAGAATAAAGCTTTAATTAGGGTTTTTGAAGAAAGCAGAAGATCTCATATTTAAATAAAATATTTAATTATGATATGAGAAGAAAATAAAAGATAATAAAATATCTAGTTGTGATTTAGAAAGAAAGCATAAGATCCTTTAATTAAATAAGGTTTATTTAATTAAATCACTTTTTTTGAAATTAAGTAAATGAAACATTTAATTAATTAGAAGAAGAAATTAAAATAGAAGAAAGAGAGATATTTAAACTTAATTAAATCAAAAGATTTAATTTAAATTCAAACAATGATAATTAATTTAAATAAATAAAATGTATTTATTTAATTAATTAAGTGGACATATGAAAAATAATTAAATAAAATAAATTTATTTAATTATGAAAGAAGAATAAGATGAATGAACAATATAATTAAATTAATTAAATTAAATCATATGTAGAGGACTTTAGAAAACTAATTAAATAATAAATATTTAATTAATTGCCAGGATTATAGACATGACCATTTTTATGCGTATACATTTTGCCCCTCTTTGAAGTGATGTGTGAAATGCATTGCTTCAAAGAAAATAAATTTTTTTGCCCCTGATATGTTTCTGATTTTTGATGTCGATGATGCCCCCTCGGGAGGTAAATCACGGAAGAAGAGGTTGATAGTGATAGGGGAATAGTGATTTAGCTCCTGATAGATGTTGATTATGAAGGCCGAATGAAAAATAATATGCCATTAATTCCCACCCGAAAAGACCTTTATAAGGTAAAAGGGGTAAAATGAAGTGTCATTTTCACCTTGCTGCTACAGTAAAAAGTGAGCTCTAATAGTGACTTGGCGAGATGGAGATCCCAGTGCACAGGCATAGATTCGAGAGAGCGTACCGATATCAGAGACCAGCTACGTATGGACCACTGGTGAGTGATTCCAACCATTTTTTATTTCAATTTTCGCATTTTGAATCGATTTTTGCATTGTTTTAAATCGGATTGCATATTTTTCCGCACGTTTTAGCACATATAGGAATAGTTTTAGCGCATTCGACAAATCCTTTAGCCCATATAGAAAATTTTGTAGCGCATATAGGAATAGGGTAAAAACTGATCCTTTAGCACATCCGATAGATAGAGTTGTGCATCTAGGGCAAGATCGGCTAGATTGATCATGTAACGCATCTAGGGCACAGAGTTGTGCATATAGGATTAGGGTCCAAAATTGATAGAGTTGTGCATATGGTAGTTAGAGTGGCGCATCCACGGGATAGAATAGCTTATTTGGAGTTTTAGCGCATCGAGGAAACAGTTGAGCGCATATGAGAAAAACTTTAGCGCATCTGGGTTTTAGCGCATATGGGCAACAAAATTGCGCATTTAGGAAATTTTGCACATAACACTTGTTTGATGAAAAATGATGATTTAAATTGCTTCCTTAGTCAATAGATAGATGAATTGTAATACCATCATGTAGATATGATAGAAAATCTGATAGAGAACTGATAACTTTTCTTCCACAATAGAAAACAAAGAGTAGATAGCTGATAACTTTGTGACGAACAACAAAGAGTAAAATGATTGACTAATTGATTTGTGTTTGATAACTTTGCTTCTCGTGATGGAAAAATAAAGAGTAAATGTGTGATAAATTTGCATTCTGTGATAGAAAACAAATAGTAAAATGAAGATACAAATTTGCATTCATGATTGAAATACAAATAGAAAATGATATGTTGTGTTGATAAATTTGCATTCCTGAAAAGAAAACAAATAGTATATGATGATAGAGTAACTTGTTTTGATATTCAGATAGATTGATTTAGCACTTGATATGGGTCAGTGATATATTTTGTTGGATAGATAGATCACGTGATATGAGTCTAATTGATGTGTCCTTGTGATGATCAAACAAAATAGGAGGCTTTCAAAAGCCTCCAAATCAGAGAGCGGTTCCCACTATGTTGGGAGCGGATAGGAGAGCTTACTCCTGCAGAGTTACAATGGATAGCAAACTGTGGGTTGGGTCCGTTGTTGGCCATGCCGCGAGGCATTCGGGCCAACAGGGGGCTATTGACCACTTTGGCAGAGAGATGGCACTCGGAGCATAACACTTTTCATCTACCGACAGGTGAGATGAGTGTGACGCCCGAGGACATATACAGGATTCTTTGGATCTCAGTTGTTGATGCCCTTGTGGTTTATGACTACAAGGAGATTGGTGGTACCGCGGCGCTACAGTGGATTTGTGGCGATCCGAGCATATATGGTTATTGGATAGACTGAGAGGATTTTAGCAGGTATCCCGCTCTAGTTGCTGTGTTGGCTGCATTTGTCGGAGGCTTCCTTGGACCGGACCATCGGTCGAAGGGATTCGCAGTTGGTTGGGGGAGGATGCTGGAGTGGATGATTACACAGCCATAGAGGTTTGCCTGGGGGAGTTGTGTATTGGCTGACCTGTACCACGATCTCCATCAGATTGTATATAGAGGATCCACGAGTTTGGCGAGTGGAGTGACGCTGCTACAGATCTAGGCGTGGGAGCACATTGCAGTCACGAGACCACTTTGCACGAGAGATAGACCAGCGGGGAGGCCCTATGTATATGCATATTCTGGCGCAGTTGTCCAGCAGAAGCTAGGCAAGGTAGAATATTGGCAGCGGGTTTTGGATGATATTGACGCAGTGATATGGAGACCGTACATAGATTGTGAGGCATGGGCGACAGATCATTTAGAGATGTATTTTGTCTGCAGACAACGATATCTGGTAGGGCGGACGCCCTTTATCATTGAGAGATTTTTGGCATTACGAGTGCTTAGACAGTTTGGATTCACATAGGGGATGCCCCAGGGCGTTGCTCATTATGGGCGGCGCAAGGGGGATCCAGGATGGGGACCATGCATTGGATATCAGGTAGCCTATACAGAGTATTCTACTTTACAGCCAGAGGTATGGACGGACAGGCCAGAGGTGCAGGATGCAGGGATGATAGATGATTATGCCCAGTACTTTCATACGCATCAATTCCCACGATTTTCAGTGCCAGATGAGCCTTGGGCGATTGGGGTAGTGCCACAGCCAGGGGCTGGGATACAGGGGGATGTGGCTGGTGGAGAGCAGGCTATGGGCAGGGCAGAGGAGGAGGGAGAGGAGAGTGAGGAGAGTGGAGATGGAGGAGAGGAGGATAGCTCAGATGACAGGGATGATGGGGATGATGGGGATGAGGAGAGACAACAAAGGTTAGACAGTTTGGGCATAGCACAGATTCTCCGGTGAGCCAGATCCGGTGGTAGACCACGGATAGTGATTCAGGTGTCATCCTCGTCTCAGCAGGCACAGATAGATGCATTGCAGGGTCAGTTACAGACCTTTCAGGGGTAGCAGGCACAGCTACAAAGTCAGTTAGCTCAGGCCCAGAGTGTTATAGTGCAGTTACAGGCACAGCTTGCTCAGGCCCAGACACAGGCACAGGTACAGGCACGGGCACAGGCACAGGTACATGTATAGATGCCCGTCCCTGATTCCCAGGTGACACAGTTGGTAGCAGAGAGGGATGCCCTTATACGACGGGCACTGGAGGCCGAGGGTGTGGCTCAGAGGCTTATGGGTACCATAGAGAGTACCTCATTATGGGAGGCCATTGTAGAGGGATTTGAGGCAGCCAGAGAGGCCGAGTATTACAGAGTTTGATATGAGGAGCTATGCCCTCCTGAGCGGCGAGAGCCTTATCCCCGGTCACATAGCAGGACCAGGACCCGATCACGGACATCGACACATGGCAGAGAGGTTACAGGGCCTCGACGGGATCCTGATGCAGGTACAAGTGGCAGGCCACCTCCCTCCAGACCAGCTCCTTCAGGGGCATCCACCAGTTAGCTATTTGGGACCGATTGATTATGTATATGGAGTTTTGATCATGTCTTATGTATTATGTTTTGAACCCTTTAGCTTCATTGGACATTTGACACAGTTATTATTTTGATGAGCGATGCTATGCAGCGGCGATGTTTTGATGATGATATGTTTGTGCATTTGTGATGTGATATGGATGGTACTTTTATGCATGTATGATATGAGATGGATTTTGATATGTGTTGATTATTTTGACGGACTAATCTTATGATGCAGGATGATTTAATGATATGATGTAAATGGATGATCTATGATGGAGGTGCAATGATTTGTAATGATGTATATATGAATTTGTTGATTTGTGAATTTTTCAATGTATGAAATGCATCGTGAAATGATAGATAATGAATGTGATATGAATAATGATAGTGGTGAAAAGATAAATGATATGTTTTGTAATGTTTATGTAATGAAAATGATAATGTGATGATAATGAAATAATATAATAAATGATAAATGAGAATGGTAATGAAATGATATGAGATTATAATGATAAATGAGAATGATAATGATAACAATAATGGTAAATGATAGTGATGGAATGATAATGAATAATAAATGATATGGTAATGATAAAATTGATAAAGATAATGATGAAAATGAATGAAATGATAACAAAAATGATGAGGATAATGGTAAAATGAAAATGATAAGGATAAAGTGATAATGATATATGAGAATGATGATGATAATAATAAAATGAAAATGATAATGATAAAATGATAATGACGATGATGAAATGATAATGAAATGATAAATGATAAATGATAAAATGAATGATAACTGATAGAATGAAAATGATAAGGATAAAATGATAATGATATATGAGAAAATGAAAATGGTAATGAATGAGATGAATGGAAAAATGGGAATGATAATGATAACAATAAAGGATAAATGATAGATGATAAAAATGATAATGAGAATGATAATGATAATGATAAAGGGTAAATGATAAATGATAAAAATGATAATGAATGAATGGCAAGTGAGAATGATAATGATAACAATAAAGGATAAATGATAATGATGAAAATGAATGAATGAGAAATGAGAATGATAATGAATGATAATGAATGATGAAATATAAATGATAAAATGATAATGAAGGATAAATGATGAGGATGAAAAGAGAATAAATGAGATGTCCAAATGTCCTCCACAAAGAGTTCAAAACTACATGACAACCGTTAATGCCTTCATTCAGCCTTTCAAAACACTGATGTGAATCCAATATGTAGATATGTGCAATGATCTAACAAATATGCAACTAAATGAAACTAACCAGTTTGTTGAGCCTGTTATAAGCCTTCTTGAATCATCATAGATCATTTTAAAATGTTGGAAGTATGTACAAGCATCAGAGGGGAAGTTAGCACCAATGATGACCAGAGTACAACTTTCATGATTTTTGATATAGCAAGCGAACAGAAGCATCGAGGTATAATTGAACCGAGATGACCTGAGCATTTCTTGCATAAACAGACAAAGATTAACCACCTTTCTGATGCAAATTTGGAACTGTCATCGATGATATTGCTTTGGTCGTCATGTCCTGTGACATATTTGCATCAGATTGACCGTTAATCTCAAGACAACAGACAAAGAAAAATCATTCTCGTTCCTTACCACTCTAGTTCAGTACATCATTGAGTGTGCTCCAGAGCAATGATAGCGAAAATCAAACAACTTTTGGTCAACCATGTAATACTGTTATTTCATACATTATTCAATTTTTTGGATCATCCAATTTAGACAATGATATGGTATCTGCCGAAAAGTGTTTCATGAGAAGGCTTGATGATCGAATAATGTTTCGCATGAGTTGATTGTTGGCATGATCAGATCCTATGTCATAGTCTAGCTGTTTTAGTATGCTCTGAAAGTTAAGTGCCCCCAGTTGAGTTTTTTTTGCCCCGTTTATTGACACAACTTGCGGAAAGGAATATGTACAATAGTCAAGCCATGGTAAGACGTTTTATCACTCTAGGCAAAATGACGGTAGGATGATGCGATTATAACCCTAAGATGCGGAAAGAAGAAAAACTAAAAAGCCAAAGTGCAAAACAGGAACTAATAGATGGAGAGGTACATATAGCGTCTGTTTGCCAGATTTTCACTTTCTGTATTTATTGCATTTTTCTGATTTCTTTTTGATTTTTTTGTATTTTTCTGTCAATAGACTGCCTGTTTGCCAGGTTTTCACCCTATGACATTTTTTTGATTTTTTTGTATTTTTCGCTGTTTTTGGATTTTTTTAGGACCTTTTCTACTGTTTTTGTATTTCTTCAGGACTTTTTCTGCTGTTTTTGTATTTCTTCGGACTTTTTCTACTGCTTTTTGTATTTCTTCAGGACTTTTTTCTTGTTTTTGTATTTCTTTAGGAATTTTTCTGCTATTTTTGTATTTCTTCAGGACTTTTTCTGACTTAAACATAATATTTCTTAAGATGTATACTGTTAATAGGTTCATTAAACAGGTCTCCTTCTGGTGTTGATAACTTGTATGCTCCTAAACCGTAGACTGCAATAACCACGTAAGGGCCTAGCCAATTTGGTTCAAACTTTCCTTTCTTTTCTCTATCTTGTTGATTACGTGGGTTCTCTTTTAGAACTAGATCCCCCACCTAAAAGATACGTGGCTTTACTTTGTGATTATAGCTGCGAGACATCATCTGTTAGTATGCTTTCAAATGGTCAGCTGCTCTCTGTCGCTTTTCATCTAGAAGTTCTAACTCTTGTAGTCGGGAAACTCTGTATTCATCATCTGTGATGAGACCTTTCAGTGATACCCGTAGTGAAGGTATTTCAACCTCTAAAGGCAATATGGCTTATGCTCCATAGACAAGGGCAAAAGGTGTTGCTCCTGTTGGTGTTCGGACACTAGTTCTATAAGCCCACAAGGCAGGATTGAGTTGAACATGCCAATCTTTCCCTGAATCATTTACTGTCTTCTTTAAAATATTTAGTATAGTCTTGTTTGAGGCCTCTGCTTGACCATTCCCTTGTGGATAGTAAGGTGTTGAATATCTGTGCTAAATATGGAATCTTTCACAAAGTTCATCAACATCTTGATTCTTGAAAGGTCGACCATTATCTGTAATAATGGCATTAGGAATACCATATTGACAAATAATGTAGTTGAGTATGAAGGATGAAATATGTTTTCCAGTGACTTTAGAGAGAGGTACTGCCTCAATCCACTTAGTGAAATATTTTGTTGCCATGATGATGAACTTATGCCTATTTGAGGATGAAGGATGAATTTTCCCTACTAGATCTAACCCCCATTGAGAGAATGGCCAGGTTGGTGTGAATGAGTGAAATTCTTGTGTAGGAGCATGAATAAGATTCCCATGAATCTGACATTTTGAGCATGTTTTAACAAAAGTGAATGTTTTAACAAAAGTGAATGTTTTAATGTGTGGTCAAAAATAATATGCGTAAATGAATTGAAATAAAATACTATTTAAGCACACCGATAAGACATTGTATCAAAACAGAACGAAAGAAGTAAGTAAATGCAAACTCAGTATTCTACTTCGATTGTCGTCCTATCATCCTCTATCTTTAGTGTTTTTGTCGATTCCAGCTTTTGTTCTCAAATTGTAGGCTAGGCTCAACAAACTGTCTTTCTAAAGAACGAGATTCAAAGATGATGCATGATGCAAGGTTAAGCTACGATATGGAATAAGACTAATATGCTTGAAATAACCATGATGCTATGATAAATGAGATACTAAATGAATTAAATGCATGTACTCTAATTAATTGCCTATTATCAATGCTTGGATTCACACAGGTATTTATAGAGTTTTTTGAATGATTTTGATTGACTATCTTGATTAACAGTTGTGATAATTCCTAGCAGATCGAATGGCTGAAGAAGGATGAAATTGAAGAGAAAATAGAAGAAACCTAAAAACAAGATTTTTCTATTTTTATGAAAGAGGAAAAGATAAGAAGATAAGAAATCATCTTTCTTTAAAAGAATAAAAGAAAGATTTAAAAGCTGATAAATAATGAATTAAAAATTCAATTATTTATTTGTGGATGAAATTTAGCTTTTTCTTAATTAAATGAAATATTTAATTAAGCTTTTAAAGCAGAAGAAAGTTTGTGATAAGAATAAAGCTTTAATTAGGGTTTTTGAAGAAAGCAGAAGATCTCATATTTAAATAAAATATTTAATTATGATATGAGAAGAAAACAAAAGATAATAAAATATCTAGTTGTGATTTAGAAAGAAAGCATAAGATCCTTTAATTAAATAAGGTTTATTTAATTAAATCACTTTTATGAAATTAATTAAATGAAATATTTAATTGATTAGAAGAAGAATTTAAAATAGAAGAAAGAGAAATATTTAAACTTTAATTAAATCAAAAGATTTAATTTAAATTAAACAATGATAATTAGACTTAAATGAATAAAATGTATTTATTTAATTAATTAAGTGGATTATATGAAAAAATAATTAAATAAAAATAAATTTATTTAATTACTTTAAAAAGAAGAATAAGATGGAATGAACAAATATAATTAAATTAATTAAATTTAATCATATGTAGAGGATCAGAAACCACTAAATAATAAATATTTAATTAATTGCCAGGATTATAGACATGACCATTTTTATGCGTATACATTTTTCCCCTCTTTGAAGTGATGTGTGAAACGCATTGCTTCAAAGAAAATAAAAAAATTTTGCCCCTGATATGTTTCTGATTTTTGATGTCGATGATGCCCCTTCGGGAGGTAAATCATGAAAGAAGAGGTTGATAGTGATAGGGGAACAGTGATTTAGCTCCCGATAGATGCTGATTATGAAGGCCGAATGAAAAATAATATGCCATTAATTCCCACCCGAAAAGACCCTTATAAGGTAAAAGGGGTAAAATGAAGTGTCATTTTCACCCTGCTGCTACAGTAAAAAGTGAGCTCTGATAGTGACTTGGCGAGATGGAGATCCCAGTGCACAGGCATAGATTCGAGAGAGTCTTTCGATATCAGAGACCAGCTGCGTATGGACCACTGGTGAGTGATTCCAACCGTTTTTTATTTCAATTTTTGCATTTTGAATCAATTTTTGCATTGTTTTAAATTGGATTGCATTTTTTTTTGCACGTTTTAGCGCATATAGGAATAGTTTTAGCCCATTCGACAAATCCTTTAGCGCATATAGGAATAGGGTAAAAACTGATCCTTTAGCGCATCTGATAGATAGAGTTGCGCATCTAGGGCAAGATCGGCTAGATTGATCATGTAACGCATCTAGGGCACAGAGTTATGCATATGGGATTAGGGTCCAAAATTGATAGAGTTGCGCATATGGTAGTTAGAGTGGCGCATCCACGGGATAGAATAACGCATTTGGAGTTTTAGCGCATCGAGGAAAAAGTTGAGCGCATATGAGAAAAACTTTAGCGCATCTGGGTTTTAGCGCATATGGGCAACAAAATTGCGCATTTAGGAAATTTTGCACATAACACTTGTTTGATGAAAAATGATGATTTAAATTGCTTCCTTAGTCAATAGATAGATGAATTGTA